>JAMZAV010010596.1:0-21849 GCA_024449915.1 Sweltsa coloradensis
CGGGGCAATTTTCCAAAAAAAAATTTCAAATCACCATGGGGGAAAAAAAAAACCCCGTTTTCCCCGGGCCAAATTTCCAACCCCAATTCCCAAAAATTACCCCGGGACCCCCCTTTTTCAAAGCACACCCAAGTTTCCCAAAGGACCATTGCCTATGCTCAGCCCTCTATAAAAAATTCCCAGCAGAATAAAATCAAAAAATAAAGCAGGCACAATTTTTAGACTAGAGTAAAATCATTTCGCTTGACAGTGTTTTATTTCTATTGATAATTTTGGGAAATAAAAAATGCCCGCAAAAAAAAACTTATAAACGTCTTTTATTATGCAGACCCTGCACTAGCCTTGGGTTTTTTTAATATGCTTGTCAGTTAATTTTTTTGTCAACTTAAATTTAATTTTTGTATGTTCTTTTTGCATGTTAAAATTCACATTTTACAATTATTGGTCAACCCCCAATGAGCCTGGCGGCTCGCTATGGGGGGGCTTTCAGAAATGGTTTCCCCTTCCCCTTTTATGTTAAAAACTTTTTAGACTGAATTATAATTATTTAAGTTTTTTAAAGTTGCTTACCTAGAATAGATACTCAGTAATAAAGTATTTGTTATTAAAAAATTCTACTTTTTTACACTTCTTCGGGGGGCAGTGATATCTGTACCATTTTTACAGTTTAAAAATAAAAAAGAATAAAAATAGAAATATAAAGGGCCCACTGCCATCTAGAATAAATATAAAAACTTTTTCGAGCTTTTTCTAACGCAAATTTTTAAAGGGTTTTTGGATTTCGTGATACTCTTTCAACATAGACATCCATATAATGGCTAGACCAGCATCGGTGGCCACTTCCGGTACAATTAGAAGCCATTTTTAAAAATGACGTTTCATGTAAATAAAAATGGGAGCGTTTTGGGGCCCAAAATAGTTCTCAAGTTGCCGCCAGGTTGACAGGAAAGCATACTACCCTTTTAACAAAAAATGATTACAAAATTCCCCTTTTAGCAATACTTCGTATTGTTTTTTTGTTTAATACCATGCTGCAAAAGCAAAAAACCTATCAAAAATCCAGTAAAATACTTTTTTGCATTAAAAAACAAAAATTTTTAAAAACCAAATCGCCATCTTGAAATGGCCGGTTGAGTCTTCAATTTGCCACGCTCGCGCCTGTGCGGGGGTATAGGAGACGCTAATCTAGCCTACTATGGGGTTTTTAATTAATATCAATGCTTTCAACTCACAACCCAGACGTTTTCACGATACCTTTTCAAATACCAATTCCCTTCGAAAAAACGAAAACGACTTCGTTTTCAAATTGCGTTTCAACCATCCCCCACAACTCAAAAATTTGGGGGGGCCCGTCCTTATACCGTCGTTATACCATGGTTATACCACCTATACCCAGGATACATGAACCCGGGTCAAATTTTTTTACATCCTATATTTTTTACTGCTAATACCATAATTTAAACAACTTTGATAAAAATATTATTTTTTAGAAAAATTTTTTGTAATGGAACTTGAAAAAGTAATGAGATCCCACAAAAAAAACTTGTAGAAATACAGCCAAACCTTACACCTCAAAAGGAATGAGTCAAAAAAAAGGGCCAAGCCATCTACCCTTCCACATAAAGTACGTGTCCCAAACAGCACCCTCAAAAAAGTTTGGGCCCAAAATAGAATTTCATTTTTTACTTTTTTAAATTAATTAAAAAAAAAAGACTTGGTAACTATTACGTTAATTTAAAAATCGCAAATTCTATTTTGCCCTTTTCGGGGATGCTGTTAGGGGACACTGTACGTTTATGTGGAAGGGTAGATGAGCTTGGCCCTTTTTTAGATCTCATTCCTTTTAGTGTGAAAGGTTTGGCTGTATTTCTACAATTTTTTTGTTATGTGTGTTTAATACATAAAAAGTATAAATTTAATTAGGCAAATTAAAGACAGTCCTTTTTTAAAAAGAGAAAATAATTAAGATCTTAAAATTTTTATAAAATACATAAAACTAGGAAGAACAAACAGGGGTTTCAAATTTTTGGGGGCTTATAATAATAAATCCGTTACTGAAGTGATGTAGGCTCCTAGCTTGGGTCCTGATAAAGAAAAAAAAATTTATATTTTTCCTTTTGTTTAAACCCAAATTTTTGTATAATATTTTTACAAAAATTAAGGACAATTCTATTTCAAAGTTACAGGCGGGTGGGCCCATTACTTCCCATTAGTCCTCCAAGTATTCGTTTAAGAATAACAGTTTTACTGGTGGGAGATTTTTTACTTTATGTTTAAATTTTTTATTGAATGATGTGTTTGTTATCTTCGGGTTTGTTTAATAAATAATTTAATTTTAGTGTAGTTGGAATTAATGACCTATTTTCTGTGTTTGGTTGTAAGTGAATGCCACTTTTAGTTCCCCTATTGTAAGAGTGATTTTTTTTAGTGAGTAATGTTTTGCTAAATGAATAAAACTGTTTTGAGATATATTCCATGCTTCTCAATACTAAACAAAGGATCAACTACTATCACCCACACACCAATACGTATTCGCACACGGCACGCAACTTTTTCACTTGGTCTTTCTGACCATTTTGTCTTGCAGGGGGATTTCATATTACTTTAGGAATATCTTGGGAAAAAGTTTAAATTTGTTCCCCCTTTTTGCCAACCAAACCACAAATTATTGACAATTTTGGGTTTTTTCAAAACAGCGTTCCGAAAATTTGATGCCCGGGTTTCGGGGTTTTTTTGGGTTTTTCCCTTTCCCAAACTAACGCGTTTCCAAGCAAAGGGTTTTTGTATGGTGGCGAAAAATGCAACTGTCCGATAGTTATAGTGGGAGGAGCGCGCTAGTGCTTACCTGAAGAACAATTAATTCCATTTTTTGTCACTTATAAATATGTACAATACAGGTACATTGTCTTGCTCCCCCAAATGTTGTTAATTTGATGATAATCAAAAGCATGGGGTGCCCCCAAAAATGAAAAAAATCGCTCTCCAATATGCGGGTTTCGAGACCATGTTCCCCAAAACACCAGAATAATATTACTATATTCAGCCCCTGCGCCCCATGCACCCATGATACACCGAGGAGGGCTTTTGTATCATATTACAATTCTTAATTGTAATATCAAAATAAATCATTGGTATTTTAGGCTATCATCACTATCATACATAACAATACCTGTTAACATACGACCTTGGGGGAAAAAGAGTTTTTCAAAAAACATTTTTTTCCACCCCCACGAGGGGGCGTGTGAACGAATTTGGGTCCCCCTAGCCCGGAAAGGATCGAGGTTTTCGATAAAAAATACCCCCGGTCGCGCGGACCCCGTTTTCCCCCCCTTTTTCTCAAAATGTCCAAAATTTCGCGCCGGGGGGTTTTTCTGCATTTAAGGGCCCGGGGGGGAAAAATTTTTCTTTTTTTGCGTCACCCGTCATTTGGGAGGTGGCAAACGAGGGGGAAAAAGCGTAACCGTTTAAAAAAAACTCCGTTTTCAAACCCCGGGCCCTTCACAGTCCCAAAATTTTTTAAAAATTTTGGGGGTAAAACCTGAGCTTTGTTTTTTGGGTGTTTTGAAAGTTTTAAAAGAGGATCAAAAGAGAGTGAAAAAAAATTGCCCCGGGAATTTCTTAAAAACCGAGAAAAAAAATTCCCAAAAAGTTTTTCTTTTTTTTCAGTGTATTTTGAAATGTTCAAAAGTCAAATTTTTTAGGGGCCCCATAAAAAACTTTTGGGTTTTTTTCAAACCTTCTTAGGGATGTAGTATCAAAAAAAACAATATTTTTGTGTCCCAAAAATCAAAAACCCGTCGAAAAGGTACAATGTTGAATGACGTGGGGGGACGTTCGATTTGACAATGTCCAACTTTAATGCGCCGAAATCGACGGTAAATTTTATCTCGAGCACAAGATTGATTCACAAAAGTATCGATTCGTCCGAATGTTTTTGGTCCCAAATTTTTTTTATTTTTAAAACATAGTTCGACACGATAGGGAAAAATTAAAAAAATTTTGCCACGTATAAAAATTTATTTTTCTGAAAATTTTTGCACCAACATTTAAAATGGGGTGGGCGGGGGTGTAATAACAAGATTTTGTTGTAATGTTGTGCTATTAAAATAAAAAAGATTCGGGAATCCGGGTAATGAACTTTTTTTTTTTTTTAAACTCTTGTTTTTCACCCTCTGGGGGGCGAAAAATTCCCTTTTACTGTTATTTTACAGTTTTTGGGCATCTTTTTCTGGATAAATAGGCCCCCTTTGGCGGTCGTAACTAAAAGGAGACTTATTTTTTGAAAACAAAAAATATCACTTTGCACGCAGGGGCATTTATCTACAGTTTCATAAAAAACACTTTGGTTTTTTTCATTGGGCCGTTTTTTTTCCTTCCGAAAAAGAAATCCATTTTAATTATTTAAAGAATGTAATAGCTTTTCTTATCCACATGATTTTTTGGATCCCCCCCAAAAAACGGGCCCTTTTTGACTTTGGGTCCCTACCATTTTGGGTAATTTAAATTTAAATATGAACTCAATTTTAAAAAAAAATTACTCCGTCTCACTTTTAAAAGTCCTGAGCGCCGAAATTGCATTTGAAAATTAAATTTTGAAATTAAAAAAAACGTTAAAAAATTTTATCTTTTTTACATTTTCCCATGCTTACTGTGTTGGAAAAATATGAGACCTATTTGTAGAAAAATCTTTTATATCTCAGTTTTGAAAAACAGATTGCAATGCTCTGCATAAAATGGGGCCCTAAAAGGGTTTTGACCCTACTACCCAAATTTCAAGAAATCAATTCAACACAATTTTCACCGAAAAGGTTCTGTGGAAGATATGACATCCAAAATGACACACAAGGTATTAGAACTTGACAAGATCTACAAAAGCGTCTGCGTGCTAGACATTCACCAGGTAAAAGGGTTTTTAAAGGGGCAATTTTGAGTTAAAATTAAAAAATAAATGTAAATAAAAATTAAATTTTGAAAGTTTTTAATTTTTATATAAATCAAAAAACCACTACAGGGGCGGTTATGATAAAGGGGCAATAAAAGACATAAAACCACTGTGAGGGCAATCCAGACTATTTTTTGGAGGGGGGGGGGGGGGGGGGAATGTAAAGTCGAGTTTTCAAACTTTAACTTTAAATTTGGTGAAATGTATTAATTTTTTGGGTTTTTTTACGTCACAGGGCCGCGTCCAAGGCTCCAAAATTTCGAGGACTTTTTTGACTTCACCCCCCAATGAACCCCGTTTGGGGGGGGGGGGGGCTACGGGGGTTTTTGGGAAAAGGGTTTAAAATAATTTGATCAATATTTTCAACCTTACAAAATTTGTTAAAATACCAGTATTTCCGTCGTGAGGGGCCCAAGATGAGGGGTTTATGAATGAAGGGGGGGTGGAGGGGGGAGTGAATCGATTTTTCCCAAAAAAAAACCTTAAAATTTAGTAAAATTTGGGAATTTTTTGGGTTTTGCTCTTTCACATTTTTTCACAGGGCTGCGTGAAAGGGCACCGATTTTCGAGGACTGTTTTGCTAACGCCGCAATTACACAGTTCAGTGGGGGGGGGGGGAGGGGGGGATTTTGGAAAAGGAAATTAAACTTTTGATCAAATCTTCAAGCCTTTTGCGAAATTATTTTTAAAAATACCAGTTTTTCCGCGTGGGGGGCCATGATGGGGGGATTGAAGGTGGAAGGGGGGGAAGGGGGGGGGGTGGTCGAGTTTTTCAGACATAACAAACACAAAAAGGGCTGCAGGAGGCTAAAAACGTTACGATCAAAATTTTTTTTGCATTGGGAAATTGACGTTTTTGACCAGGACTCCCGTCCCCCATTTTGGGGTCCCAAAAGGGGGGGGAATTTGGGATTTGTAACTTTTTTGGGTTTTTTGTTTTTCCAATTACGTCACGGGGCCCCGCGTCCAAGACATCCGTTTTTTCAGATTTTTGATTGGGGGGGGGGGGGGGGGGGAGATTTGAAATGGAAATTAATACTTTTTTGATCAATATCTTCATGCCTTTTCATTTTTGGGGCGATCCAATGGCGTCAGGGGGATTTACGGCCCTTATACAAAATTATTTTTTTTTTTAAATTTTTGGTCTTTTTGGGGAAAAATAAAAAAAAACACTTTTTCTTTTAATAGCTTGGCAATTTTTGTCGATAGGGTCCATTTTGGGGGTTTTTGGAAACCCCGTATTGGTCGAACCAGCGGGGTTATTAACAAGGTTTTTTTTTAATTTTTAAATAATGTAAAAACTTTTTTTTACTACACCCTCTTTTACCCGAGCTTGGGGGGCGGCGGGTTTTAGGATCCGGCGACGTCCCGAAAAGTGGGGAAAAACAAGGAAAGCGTCAGCAATTTTGAATTTTTTGATTATTTTTGGCCATGCATTTGTCCCCTCAGATTTACTTTTTAATTACCATAGCGGGAATGAAAAAAAAAACTGGAAAACTGTCTCGGTTTGCGATTTTTCCCATCAGAAGGAAATGAAAAACCCCCTAACAGGGTTTTAAATACAACCGAACCTTAAATTTTCAAATAACGGGAAACGGCTAGGAGATTCACGCCCTTCGGACGGGCGAGAACACCAGATGTTACTGGGATCGTTTCATAGCTTGGCCTGCCTGGCCGGTCGGACGCGTTTTATCTGGAGCATCACATTCTGTAAAGGTCGGACCGTTCCCGAGGTTGCGTAATGTGGCTCAGACGTGGCGCGGGGAATGTATCGATGCAGCTTGCATACAAGTGAGTATAAGGGGGGCTCTTTACATCAGAGCCCGAAAAGCCCCGGGAAAAAACATTTCTCACAATTTTACAAAAAAACCCCAAAAAAATGTTCCGATTTCGAAATTTTTTTTCCCGTACTTAGAGGCGGCGGACAGCTTTTCGGCGGCGTACCGAAAGTGTCCCTTTTAAAACAAATTTGTCCCAGGACTTCAAAAAAAACGACAAATTTTACCCGCAAACTACCAATCGCGGCCGTAACCGACCGATTCGCGATTTTGTCGCGTCAACGGGGTTTTCCCAAAACTACAAGTATTCCGAGTACGGGGGTTTTCCCGCCCCGCGTAGCGGCTTAAAGCCGCGCTTGCGCGACTTGTTACTTAATATAGGCTCAAACCTCAAAATGTTCACAACTCATAGTAACACACACTATAGAAAAGCTCGCTTCTTTGGGACTTTTAATTAGATATACTTTTTTATTTTATTAGAAATTTAATATAAATAAAATCATAGTTTTAAAAAACAAAACAAAAACAAAAATAATAAAATTGTATGGGCTTATCACAAGCCCAACTCCTTTCTACCTTATATCCCTTTAAAGTAGGCCTACATATACCCTTTACCGTCATTTTTATTTTAAACATAAAATATAAATAATATCATAATAAAATAAGGTATATTTTTACAATGAATTAGTATAATGAAGACCACAAGATTTTAAAGCTGTCTTTCAATGACGCGTATGCCCTTATTGACAAAAAAAACAAAAAAAAATAGGCCATAGCTATTCAATGGCCTTTTAAAAATGTATATTTTAAAAAAAAAAAAAAAAAAAAAGTTAACCTGAGTGTATATAGATAAATAAAAAAAAGGCCTAACCGATTGGTTTACATTGTTTAAAAGATTTAGAAAAAAGTGAAAAAAAGGTTTAGGGGATAATTTGCTAGAAACTCTTTTGATTTTTTTGATATCAAGTAAAATTTTTTGAAATTATTTGTATCTTTTGGGGGGGGAACATTTTCTTGCAAAATATCATGACTTTTCATTCAACATTATTTGATGCCCTTGTTTTTTATTTAAAAGTTTAAAAGTGTGGATTGTTCATTTCGAACTAATATCATCAAATAAATTTAACATTTGTTTTAATTTAAAATGCCATTAAAAACTTTTTTTAATAAAGCCGATTCCCAAAACTTTTTGAATTTTACTAAAAAATACGCGGACGATATGAAAATAATCCAATGTTTTCGCAAATGTCAGAAATGTAAGAAAAAAACATGTTGAACTAACTGAATATACAGCGCCCGCCTAAAACAGCTCGCCTCTATCACCCATCGGTCCGACATGTTGCGTTTTAGAGCTGCCACTTCTTTTCGGAAACGGTATAGTTTGCGTCACTTTGCCCCTACCCTCTAGGATTGGTCCAACATACACTATAAGTTGTGTTGTGTCGAGTTATTAAATACCCATTTATTTTTACCAGAAAAGCGACAACTTAGGTAGACATTGCTTTCAAATCCAGAAAATTAACATTTATGGTTTAAAATCACCCATTACATAAGACAAGGGCACAGCAGAGAACGACCCCCAAAAATCACAGACGTTTCCAAAATGGCCCTTCTAAATCTTTTTGTGTTAAATGTTTTCCTTCAGTTGTACCCGTAACTTAACGCTTTTTTAAAACAAGTTAAATTTATAATACCAAATACACTTCTTTTCTACAATTCTGCTTGGTATGATCAATTCCTCCCAACCGGGATTTTAGAATAATAAAATTGCATCCTGCGAAAGTATCATTCAGTATGACAAAAGGTTGAATAAAATTATGAATTATAATAGGGAATTATTAAAATATCTGTATAATCACACCCCCTAGGAGAGGGGCGCATCCAAAACAAGATACAAAAAGGGGGAATTTTTGCAATAACGAGGGGCTACTCTATCGAGCTGCAGTCCCAAATGTTTTCATTTTCCCCTGTCCCAAGGTTGCTAGTTTTAGCTAGGTAGAACATTTTTAAATCACACCTTTCTATTTACAGGGCGATCAAGCTTTGATCAAAAAAGGCGGAATCCTTGCAAAGTCAGGTGGCTACTCTAGCAGAAAATACAGTCAAAGTGTTTTCATCGTTTCCAAAGTTGTTCGTATTTCTATTCATCTCCACTTCCTGGGTTTTTGAGGAGGTTTATTTTAGTGCTAGTTCGAGATGTTGCGCTAATAATTACCAAATTTAATTTTCAATTAAGCAGGAACGTTAAAAGAAGAACCTTTTATGACGCATTACTCGGTTGCATAGAAAAAGTCTGTAAAGATAAAGTCGAGAAATAAATCCAAAATATGATTTTTTTTTTTTAAAAATGGTGTAGACCAATTTTATAAACAATATGTACTTAAAAAAAAACCACTTTTACGGGCAGCCACCAAATAAAATTTTAAAGGAGGTATTGAACTAAAAAGTATATACTTTTTTTTTCTAGGGATTGATTAGTTATTAAATTTTCGAGCAAAAGCAAAAAATGTTTTTCATAAAACACGCTTAATTATTTAAAAAGGTTTTTTTCACTCAAAATGCCGAGCGAATGCCCACTTTACTCATTATTTTCAGGGAAATTTCTTTCGATTCGATCTCGGGGGATCATTCGTTAGCTTAACTGTAATGAGTGACATTGTCCACCGCTCTTTAGTGAGCGATTGCTTCAGAGATTTAGGCTGCAGATGTATACGGCCTACCCAAGGAAGGGGTGAAAGGTTCTCTCCTAATGAGATCGAATCCCTTTTACACGACGCGTCTCAGCGTAGCCAATCGCCAAGACGCCACAAGAAACTACCGTGCAGAACTCTACCCCCCAGTCTTCCCCTGTCCTTTTGATTATGATGACTTCCGCTGTTTTAAAAATTTTATTGTCTAAAAAGGGGGATGATCTTTTTTTGGGTTTTAAAAATCGATTTTTTTTTTTTTTTTTTTTTCAAAACTTCGAAAATTTTAGTGATTTTGCAACGCCAACCGACAACCGTTGGTTATGGGTGGAAGGAGAAGTGAGTAACTAAAAAAAGTGAGAAAAAGAGCTTTTATGATAGAGGAGGAGAATCCCGCAGTGGGAATCCTATCATTGTCCATAATGGGCAATGGAAGGCCGACTATCTGGCAAAAAATGGGAGCCAAGTTTTCAGCAGCCGAGAAAGGGAGTTGCAGTCGATTAAACTCAAACAACTACCAAGTTGGCATGGAGGGCAAGGACAGTAGAAGAAATACCACGGGGGAAGACGATGGGAGCCGCTGCTGAGAAAAGGAAAGAGATGCACGAGGGAAGGGACGAAAAAAGAAGTTTTTTTTTGTGGCAAATTTTTGAAGGGGAAAAAAGACACGACTACCTACAGGCCCATCTTTACGAATAGGGGTGGTTGATTCACCCACATTCCTCTCTGCAAAGCCCAGGGAGTGGAAGAAAATTTTTTATGTGTACCGGACAAAATTCCCCAACAACGGAAAATTTGAACATTTAGTTTTATCATTCTAAAAAAATAGTTGAAAAGTCCGCTAAGCTCCGCCCCGTGCGTCTTGAGATAAAATGACAAAAAGGCGTAAGGTCAAAAAAAATTGTTGTTTTTTAAATTTTTAACCCTTTTTTTGCACTAATATCTACAAATTAATAAATGTTTATACGAAAGTAAAAGTTAAAATCAGTCATTTGCTTCGACCCCTGGTGGCAAAAAGGGGGCGTAAGTGCCAAAAATATGATATTTCAATCATTTTAATCATTTTGACATACGTTGGCAAATGCAAATAAAAGTATATACGACGGAAAGTGTATTTATTGATTTTATTTATTGTATTGTATTGTATTTTATTGTATTGTATTTATTGTATTGATTGTTTATTGGGCATTTGATTACTGGAATTGGAGAAAAAAGACATTGAATATATAGTATAAAGCATGCCCATGTTCTTCCCAATGGTAACATAGACGTCGTCTTCTTAAGACTAAATTACAAACTAGATAAACCTAAAAAAAACAATCAAACGAGATTTTCAGATGTTGTATCTTCAGGCGTGGTTTCAGAAAAAAAAACGCTAATTTTCGACCCGAGCCAAAGTTGGGCTGTAAGTCGCTGTGGAGATCACTGCAGCCCCCCATTTTTTAATAGTTTCAAAACCCCTTGTTTTTGAGCTGCTCTCTGAAAAAATTCCTCCCTGGCTGCTTTTTACACAGAAACCCTTTAAATTGCCCGGCTAGACATCCTTTGGATTTGCCTAGGTGGGTTAATCTTCCTTGGGCTTGATAGGGCCTAGTTATAGGTTCTTGGATGTTCCTGTATGGGAAAATTTTTCCCTGTGGGGGTCTATTTAGGCCCTTTTCACTGTTGTAAGGTGTGGTTTCCCTTTCATTTCCGGTGTGTTAACCGCATTGTGCTGTGCAGGTCCTTTCTTCGCCGTGTGTCTTGACACATGGAAGAAAAAAAGGGTAAGTGACAAAGATATGTTATTTTTTTAGTTTTAACAAACTTTTTGACATTCTATACATGCAAATTATTTGTATTCGTACGAGACAAAAATAAACATGTCCCCGAGCTTCGTTGCTGGCGTTTTGATTAATGGTGGCAAAAGGGCGTAGCTGACATCATAATTCAGTATTTAAATAAAAAAGGGGTTTTGACATTTTAATACGTTTATTTTAAATATAAAACCCTAAAAATGGACACCAATGTAAAATCCATGATGCTGACTGACTTGCTTGGCCAGCTTGTATGTAAAGAACCCCTAAAAAAAATCGTTGTGTAGAGATTGGACATAACCAAAATTTTTTAAAAAAAATACCCCCCACTTCTCAAAAGGCAGCATAGACATAGTTTGGCGAAGATTGTTTTTTTGAGCTCGAAATTTTAAAAATTTCAAAGCCTTTAAAAAAACATCTCATGTTAAAAAAAATTTTAAAAAGGGTTTTGAAAGGGATTCGAGCAGGGGCTGGGACAACCTAGTTGGGCTTAGCTGTCTGTAGTGTCACATCACTACAGATCAAGCTGTGACTCTTTATGTAATCTAGCCCAGTGGCCAAAATGGCGTAAGTTACAAAATATATAATTCAGTCATATTTATTTAAAATATTTGCTTTTCGTTTGCCCTTTATCACCGGGAAAATATTGAAAACTTAAAGGTCTCATCCTCAAAATAAATCCCAAAAATGGCACTTAAGGGCATTTAATTTTTGGGGCCAGTTCCCTGGTCGTGTTAAAAAAGTAATACTATAAACCGATAGTGAAAACGTAAAAATAGAGGCATGTCTCTTTCTTCAAAGACAAAAAGCATAACTGCGCTCACTCCATTGAATTTATCCGCAAAATCAACACTATTAATAGCATTTTTTGGATAATGGTAATCTAAAGGACGCTTTTGGGCACAAAGTCGACTTTCACTGTTCGACGAAGTCTTTTTTGTTGAACTACGACAAAATCACTTTATTGTCACAGAGTTTCGGGCTCAATTCCCCCCTATACATTAAACTACCATGCCGCACATATATTTTTCCGGGATGTGGTCAAAAATTTTCATGTATGTAGTGATGCCGCCACCTCGTCGTTTCCTACTAGTAAGCTATACTCAAAGCATGTTTCATGTTTTGATTTTGAAAAATGCGGCTCAGTGTGTTCAGTTGGTTTGACTGACACAGAAGACCGTTTTTTTACCAAGCTGGTAGGAATTACTAAGCGCGTTCCAAAAGTAAATGGGAAAGGAATATATGCAGAAGTTTTTAAGATACAAGTTGCCTGATGTTTTTCACTTTTATTACAAAAGTTTTGCTGTGGTACTTTTCCCTTTACTTCTTGGCAGTACGCCACTTACCTGCGTACTGTGGCTCTAGATTTGTTTGCTGCCAGCCACCAGCACATTTAAAAGATCTATCTCCCTCCCCCTAAGTTTATGGGAAACAGGAGAAGTATCATACTTTGAAACGTTTAAAGCCGCCGGGCAAAAGCAATTTATCCCCTTGTAAGCTTATTCCTTCTCGGACATTTTAAAAATCAAAAAGGGTTGGGGAAAATGTTTATTCTTTTTTTTGTCAACTTATCGGATGTAATATAGTCAAAACCCAAGATAGGTTGTCCCCGCCGTGCTCGATTCCCTTTTAAAAAACCGTCATGCAAACCGCTTTGGAATGCTGGAGAATATTATTTTTTAGGTTTTTTAATGTCCAGTCTGCTACTTGCAACAATTTTTTAATGGTTTTTTTTACTACAAGCTGGCCATAGCAAGTCAGCCAACATGCATGGATTTTCATTGAGTGTCCCTTTTGGGATTTTATATGTTACAATAAAAGTAGTTGAATGTCAAAAGCCCCTTTTTAAAGTAAAATTTAAATTTTAATGTCGTTACGCCCTTTTGCACCGTTTATCAAAACGCCCGAAAAGAAGCTGGGGAAAGTTTACTTTTATCTCGTATAAAACTTAAAAATTTGCAATATATGAATGTCAATAAGTTGTTAAGACTGAAAAAAAAAATATCTTATCACTTACGCCCCTTTTTTTTCCCCCATGTGTCAAAACACACTGGTCGAAGAAAAGGGAAAAAATTTCACGTTTCCATCATATGAATACATATAATTTTTCACATATGTCAAAATGTATTAAAAAAAAAATATCATACTTTTGGTACTTACCCCTTTTGCCCCGCACGGGTCGAAGTTATGTGATTTTAATTTAATGACTAAAAATTTTTTAATCTTTTGTAAAATTTTAGTTAAAAAAATGGTGGAAATTTTAAAAAAAAACATTTTTGGACTTACGCCCTTTTCCACTATATCTCAAGACGCACGCGGGGGGCTTAGGGATTTTTCAACTTTTTTTTTAAAATGATGAACTAACATGTTGAAATTTTCAGTTTTGGGAAATTTGCCCGGGGTAAAAGTCTTCCCCCTCCTGGGCTAAATGGACTATCCAAATGCGAACCCCTGTACTAGAATTAGTGGTCCCTGGGGCAAAAAAGGGCCAAATTGGGAAAAAAAAAAATTGGGAAAAGGGGAAAAATCTTTGGGCGGAATTTTATGTCAAAAAATATCTTCAGTATTGAAAAAAGAAAATATCAGGCGCAGTGAAATAAAAACATTGTTATATTGTTAGAAGATCACTTGTTTCTGTTTTGGTTTTACCCCTAAGGGTGGGTTTAATAAAGTTTTTTTTTTTGGTTTTTAATTAAAATTATTTTTTTTTATTTTTAAGATTTTTAAGAATTTAAAAAGACCCGCGACATTTTGGGCCCAAAAGTATTGTTTTTATTTAATTAAAATAACCGGAGGTGATAACTGTGGTGGAGACAAACAAATTTCCTTTTTTCTGAGCTGGTAATCTAGGTGTGGGCTATATAGGACCTAATAAAGAGACGACAACAGGCAGTGAGGAGACCCTTGTACTAAGCTTGTGGAGATAATTACCACTCGTGGGCAATTAGGGTGAAAGGACTATGCTAAAGGGAGGTTGCGGGGGAGGCAAAAAAGGGGTTTTTGAATCTGAAAAAGTTGTGGAAATAAAACAGCGATTAAAAAACGCGAAAAAGGCGAAATAACCTGCAGCGTTGGCTATCTGTTAACTACTTTTTATGATGCACATCTCGACGACACGCAGAGTGTGAAACAGAAAAGGAAGCCGGGGATACTTAAAAGAGGTATGTACAAGCTATGGGCTACGCATCAAACAATGTTTCTAGAGGTTTAGTCCTTGCAAAAAAAACAGAACAGTTGCGCAGATTACATGGTGGGAATAATATTTAAACAAAAATAAAGAATCTGGTCTAACCTTCACAGACAGGCAATTTCTCTTTTTACTTGCGGGGTTTCCCACTGTAGATACGGAGGTTTTATTAGAAGCCTGGAGCACGAGAAGTGTTTTAAACTACGAAATATTAAAGGCCAAATTGCTCTTGGAAAAAAAGTGAAAAGAGACAAGTAGATCAAAAAGAAGAACACAAAGCCTTTGGGGGGGGGGAATAAAAAAAAACTGCAAAGTTTTTTCCCCAAAGAAGAAGTACCCAAAAAAAAAATTCAGAGGATTCGTCCCAAAAAACACCAGGGGCAGTGGGGCCTAATAAAGGAAAAACTACGAATTTTTTGGGTTTGCATGTGGGGGCCCAAAGGTAAATTTTTGCTAAAAATTCCCTAAGGGTTTTTAAGTGAATTGGAGAAAGGAGGGGCGGGAAACCCTCAAAAAGGGCTCGGCTTCATTTGCTACAAGGGAGTACTGGCCTGACACTCAGAGCAAGAAAAAACCCAAAGTAAAGGAGTGTGGTTGTTTGATTGGGGCCCTCTGATCATATAAACCCCCCCCAAGATTGATTAGAAATATCCTTCCATGTCTGGAGAAGTCGATAGGTAATGGTACCCCCTTGGGAAAATTTGGGTAAGGGGATCAGTACTGTTGCACTTTTAGGTGAATTGGAGGTTGGGATCTCAAATTTTAAAAATGTTCTTAGACCAGATTTTAGAAAACCCTGATTTCCCAAGGAATTTTGAAGAGAAAGGATCAGAATAACTGCCTACAATGGAGTGTAAAGTGTTTTTTCAGGGAAAAAAAGAGTACTCGAGTTTTGAGAATGGGCAAACTGTATTATGTAACCACTGGGAGGAGAATGACCGCATCACTAAAGTCGTTTAAAACAAGGAACGGGAAAAAAGGCGTAAAAGAGAAACCGAGGTATCTGGCATAAAACAGATTGGGCCTCTACACGGCGAAGCCTCGGCAAGATCGAACCATTATCGAAGAATTAAAATAAAAAAAGGGGCCAATCGATTGTGAAGTTTGTTTTTCGGAAAGATAGGCGCCGAAAGTTCCCGATGGAAGGGAGGAACACTGAAGCACCTTTAGACAGAATCACTCTGTGTTGGGCCCTCTTACCGGAATCAATAGGAGGCAAAAAATTTTTTTTGTGCCCTTCATTACAACTTCTAAAAATTATTGACAGCGTGCCCAAAAGAAAAGAAAAGTGCGTGCTGGGTGAATTTATAAAATTTAAAAGGACATTGAGCTCAACTGGAAGAAAAATAAAAGAATTTCAGTCAACACGGAGGAGAGTTTACATCGAAAGAATTTAAAGGTACTTTTTGGAGAAATTGGGGATCCTACTAGATTTTAGTACCGAAAACCCAAGCAAAATGGAATTGCTGAAAGAAGAACGACTCTCATAACGTGATTAGGTTATCAAATTCAATCGGGGCTACTAAAATTTTTGGGGCAGAGCCTTGCTACTGCAACCATCATAAAAAAATCTCGTCCATCAGGCAGTAAAAATCAAAACTCCGCTCGAATTTTGGGAAAGGGGGCAGGATCTAGGAAAAAAAGATTTGAAATATTTGCGAGTTTTCGGGTCCCAAATCATGGGTAGCAAAAAGGGATGGGGAAAAAACTTGGATCCAGAGCTGGGGAAAATGCACCCTACGGGATATCCGTGGAGTAAAAAGGCTATCTTTTGGGGAGCAAAAAAGATAAAAAGGTGATTGTTAGTCGTGGGGTTAGCTTCAGGAACTATCTTTCCTAAAAGATAGGGGGTAACTAGAGTAAAACTGTTTAACCCAAGTAGTGAAGCTTCAATCCAAGTAAAAATTTGATTTTTGATGAGGAGGAAGAAATCATACAAGTGGAGGAGATAGAGGAGCAGGGGGGAGATACGACAGGGAACGGAGATAGAAGGCCGGAGAAAAGAGGATTTCTTGAGGAAGAAGACAAATTGAAATCCCCCAAACGAATTCCGCTATTCTAAAGAGGAGCTACAACAAACAGACCAGGGGCCCCCGTTCAGCAAGAATAAAGGGAAATAAGAAATTATCCTTTTGCAATAGCTCAAAAAGCAGGAAGAAAAGTCATAAATTCCAGAAAAACCGTCGGCTCGTAATGGCAAAACTGCTAGGGAAAGGCAGACCGCCATGGATGAAAAAAACCCCAAAAAATGTACGAGAAAAAGACTTGGGAAGTAGTGAAAAAGACCCCAAAGGGAAACAAATATTGTAGGCTGTAGATGGGTTTTGCTGTCAAAAAAGAATAAAATAGACAGATCGTGAAATTCAAAGGAAGATGGTCGCCAAGGGTTTAAACGATAGCAGGTGTGTTTCGGGAAACCTTTAGTCCGGGAATAAAAGAACAAATCTTCGTATTTATGGCATTAGCTATTGAAAAAGATGGGAAAAGGAGGGAAGTTATGTTATAGCTGCTTTCCTCAACATACTTTGGGAAGTTCCTTTTCATGGATCAACCCCCCTTGCTTTGAAAAAAGGGGGAAAGAGTGCCCCCCATTTTGTTTGCAAAATAAACAAAAGCCTCTATGGTTTAAAAATCTGGTCGAAACTGGAAAAAAACCACCTAAATGACTGTTTAACAAAAAAGGTTGTAAACAATGTGTGCTAAACCTTGTGTGTACAAGAGGAGAGATACAAAAATAGGGGGTGTACGTTGATGATATATAATAATTGGGAAAAAAACGCGATCATACAACTGAAAAATGAGTTGTTTTTAAATGCATGAAAAAAGAAAAATCTGGGTGCTGTATCAGTATGTTTCATTAACAATTACTAACCAATTAAAAAAAGACTTTTAATCAATCAGAAAAATTACATAGAAGGATTAAGTGGTTTAATATGTCGGAATGCAGGGGAGTTTTAAGCCCCCTCGAAGCTAAAAAAAGTAGTTAGGGGAGAACCTTAGAGGAGAACCGTTTTGAAAGCTCACTTTACCGAAAAGGGAATTGGGTGTTGCTGTACATTGCCGGGGGTACAAAACCAAAATATCAAACCTGTATGCCCGGGTTTGGGCCAGTACTGTGAAGAACCGACAAAAGAAATGGGCAAATGTCAACAGTCTGCGTTTTTCTTCAGCATACAAAAGATACGGCTGAATTATGCAGAGGACGCCCATCCAGGTGTATGCAGCGCGATTGGGCAAACGACAAATCCGATGAAGATCCTCAGTGGGTTTGGGACCTTGGGAGGAGGGCCATAAGTTGGAGGAGCAGAAAAGATCGGGAGTAGCCCATCGACCCCCTCATGCCGAATACATTCAATGATGAAGCAGTGACGAGGTATATGGATAAAAAACATTGTTGAAGGAATTGGGTCAGGATAAATTTGTTCAATCCCCTGTGTAATCAAAGCAGATAACAAGGACTATGAGTGTAGCCAAAAATAATTCTGTATCAGATAGGGTAAAAATAAATGTTTAAAATATCACTACATAAGTTCAAAACCTAAGTTTTCAATGAGTTATACAAGGTTTTTTATAATAATGTCCGGGGAGGTGTCAGAAATTCGTTCAGTTTGTAAAGAAAAAATCAAGGCGCAGTGAAAATAAAACATCTGTTTTATTGTTTTGGAGATCACTTGTTTTCTGTTTGGGTGTATCCATGCAAGGTGGGGTCAATAAAATTTTTTTTTGTCAGTTAATTAAAAGTTTTTTTTTATACTTTTTAAATTATTTTAAGTAATTTAAAAAACCCCTCCCGCTACACTTTTCTGGGCGGCTAGGGAGAGAATGGGCTTTAAACCAAAATCTGGACTTAAAAGAAGAAAAAGAAGAAGAAGAAAAGAAGAAGAAGAAAAAAGAAGAAGAAGAAAAGAAGAAGAAAAAAAGAAAGAAGAAGAAAAAGTCAAATCAGATGGGGCCAGGGTGGGGTTTCTGATCTGTGCTCCGTGTTTTTCTTTGTTTTTCGCATCAAAACAAAACTAAAAAAAGTAAATGTGTTTTTAATAAATTGACAACTTCAATACCTTGGGCCAGGCTCTTTAAAGAAATTTACTCGTGTGCGATAAAAGCGATATTTCGTGTTGGTTGCTTGTCGCGCGGCGACCGCGAGCTAGCTTGGGGGCATTTTTACCCAACTGCGGAAATCCTGGCTTGTGTTATTGCTCCTAGCTCTCATGGGGAATTTTACCTAAATCCAGGCCCGGCAACAAAAATCCAAAGGTGCTGACAAAATTTTTTCTTTTTTGCATGAATTAAGGGGGCTAGCTGGGTCGGAAAAAAATTGAGAGTTTTAACTTGTGTTTTTTCTGCAATAGCGAATTCGATGTCTTGTGTTTGACGGAAAAAATGGCTGAGTGAAAAGTTTTTGAAGGGGAATTGCTGGATTTGAACCAGTACTCGGGGTATAGAAGGGGTAGACATCGGTGGGAACGCAGGGGCAGGTTGGGGGAGGGGCCTCATAGCAGTGTCTATACATTGGTGTCAAAACGGCGGGAAGAATTCGAAGTTGCACAATGTGACTTGTGTGGTCGGAGGTCAAGGTCACTTCTCGACGCAGCATATTTAAAGGGTGTCATATTTACCCCCCAAACCTCATTGGACCTTTGGGTTTGAAAATTTTACGAATCAACATCACGTGGCAAAGTGTATTGCCCAATACTGTGTATTGCTCTGGGGGGATTTTAATTTTTCCCGATATCAATTGGAACCCCTACATTGACCACCCTAAAATTGTTGTTATCATCTGTTATCGCAATACAAAACACTAAACCCACCTCTGAGTTCTTGAACAAATTAACGAGCTTGATTGTTAAAAAATCATTTCGCACCCGTGGAAATAATTTTTCTAGATCTGTTGTTTTTCAACAACTGGATGTTACTGTCAACGAATTTTAGCAGAACGGTTGTGCGTTGGGATCACGGGGCTCTTCGTTGTGACCTTGCGTTTTCCGGGGGAAAAGCCCGACTCCAATAACAAGAATAAACAACAAAATGAGATATCGGGCTAATGTGACCTGAATTCATTGAGCGACGAACTTTGAACTGCCCTTGGGAGTTATTTTACGGCAATAATGACAAAATTAAAAAGTGTGATATTTTCTTGACAATTTAGACAAGGCAATAAATGTATGTCCCAAACCCAAAGAAAGTAAAATGCGGGTAAATATCCCCCCGGGGTTTCAACGTGGGGGTTATTAACCTTTAAGAATAAAAATGGGGCATCAGGAGTGGAAAAAAAAACACTATTAAATGTCATATGTAGAATTTAGATTTTAAAACGTTTAATTTAAAAAAATATTGTCAGGGGGGGTACATAACAGTATTTAAAAAAGATAAATGACAACATTGGTAAGGCCCAAAACTTTTATGGGGTAATACGCCGTAAGACAAAGTCGGGCAGTTCCCGTTGAATTTTGAACATGGGGTGTCGTAGAAAGTACTGTGGTAGTGTGGCCGACTTTTTTCAAAAATTTTCTGTTTTTCTTTCCAACCTATTTCCGCTGCCCTGGGGTTTTGCCTGACGCTCCACGTATGGGCTGAATGCTTATCTGGTTTAAATATAACTGCACGGAAAGAAAAAAATTGTCTAAAACGTTTTTTTTGACAATAAGTCTGCGGGTCCGGATCGAATTTCCCAATCAAGGTTCTAAGCATTGTGAGCCCTTTTATCTCGGCCTTTAGCGGAATTTTTAATTCCTCTTTTCAATCTGGTATTTTTTCCCCAAACGGTGGAAGCACGCGTTTGTTTCACCGGTAATAAAAAGGGGGTCGGGTTCAAAGTCTGTAAAATTACCGCCCAAACCATTGTTGCCGGTTGTGTCAAAGGGATTTGAAAAATTGATACTAAGAACTTGTTAATCATGTTTTAAACACATTGTAATTGAGCAACATGGTTTTACTAGCCGCGTTGACAGTGACAAACTTGGTTGAATTTACCAATGACCTTGCAAGACATGAGTAAAAAAAAACAAAACGACGTGTTTACACAGACTTTAAAAAAGGCGTTCGACAGTTTAACCACACACTTCTTCTTCTTTAAGTTAGGGATAGGGGTGGTGGTCCCCCTTTTTAATTTATTGACAAGTTTTCTTGAGTGGACGCACGCAAGCGGTTGTTATTGAGATGGGTTTTTGGTTCGGGGGATGTCACGTCAGGGCCCACAGGGGGGCAATTTTTGGGGCCACTTCTTTTTATTTTATACTCAATGATTTTTAAAAACATGCTTAAAATCACAAAAAAGTCTGAGTATGCTGATGATTTAAAGATTTACCCCCGTGGGTACCGTACGGTTGTGTGCAGCTCCAAAAAAATATTTATTTCTATCTAAATGGTGTTCATTTGGGGAAACTTGACCTTAATGTTGGAAATGTAACGTAATCTCCTTTACCCAATAAAAAAAAACTTTTTTTTTATTTTGATTATATTTTAGATGGGGTGTTTGGATAGGTTCAATCATTTGAGATCTTGGTGTTGTGTGACCCATGATTTGTCTTTTAATAAACTTTTTTGACTCCGTTACCCGAAGCCTACAAGCTTTTCGGTCTCTTAAGGCGTAATTGTATTAAATCCTTTAAAATGTCAACAACAAAGGGCGCGTTAAATTTGCTTTAGTTAGGCCCCCGGTGGAGTATGCCGCGTTTTTGTCTGGAAACCTTATCAGGTCACCAAGATAAGTGTTTGAAAAAAGTACAAAAATGTATATTTAAATGAGTTTATAAAACATTTAAAATTGACTATCCAGAAGAACTATTTACGAAATTGTAGTAATACATAATGACCTTGAAAAAAGGCCAAGCTTTTAGATTGATTTTTTTATATAAAAAAGCCAATAATTTTTTTTGATTTAACTTTGCTCAGCCAATTTTGATTTCTATGTGCCCCAAGGAAAACTGGGGAAAATCCGCCTTTTTTTTACCCCAAAACAGGGCAAATTTTAAAAAATTCCCCTTTCGGAGAATTCAAACTGTTTTTAAATCTTTTTCTAATAATTCCTTCAAACTCTTGATTTTTGATATAAATGTTCGTGATTTAAAAGTATTGTGACTGCCACACTGGCTATGTCTGAAATCAGTAGGCCTCGGAGGAGACTACGTTGTTGTTTATTTTATTGTTATATTTTGAGTGTGATATAAATTGTGCAATTATGTTAATGCGATTTTTTTTTCTTTTTCTTTTCAGGTTTTATTATATTTACACTTGTGGGAAAATCTGTATTTTGTTGTAAATAAAGGGGATTTTTTATTTTTATTATTATTATTTTTATTATTATTAAAAAAAAAAGAAGAAAAAAAGAAGAAGAAAAAAACAAGGAAAAAAAGGAAAAAAAGAAGAAAAAAGAAAAAAAAAAAAAAAAAGAAGAAAGAAGAAGAAAAGAAGAAAGAAGAAGAAAAAAGAAGGAAGAAAAAAAGGAAAAAAAAAAAAGAAA
>JAMZAV010010597.1:0-28806 GCA_024449915.1 Sweltsa coloradensis
CCGTAAGAACCCCGCGGAGTTTATAGTTCTAAGATTTACCGTTTCTCTGTAGCTAAAGAACTCTCCGGAGAACTCTAGCCCACCCACCAGCCAGCTTTAAGGAATTTGACGATGTTGAGAGCCTTTTTTAACACAGAACGAGTTGTCGGATCGGGTTGATTTTTTTTTGGTATGTCATGGACCACATACCAGGTCATATACCAAGTTTCAAGATTGTAACTCTTTCGGGGCGGCGTGTGCAGATAGCTGAAAACCCCCCAACTCTGGTAGGTGTATATAGGGCCGGAGTTCGGTGTCGCCTAGCAGCCGCATTCGCTTGTCTGCCGGGCGACGACCGTCGCCCTAGATAAACATGGCGCGCCGGCAACAGTGAAATGGTAGTGTTTGTGTTCAATCTTTATTAATTATAACATAATTCGTATATTTTCAGAGTGGTTATTATTGAATTGACGTAATTTACTTCCCGTTCCTACGGTTAAATTAGCAGGCCTAATTTTTCCGTACCCACAGTTCGAGTACCTTCGGTGATTTCCGCCGATGTTCGTTCATGCTACGGACGAATTGAGAAACGTAATTTTCCCATAGCTACGGTCGAATAGCCTCAGCGTATTATATATTAGGCCTATAGTAGCTAGCCCTACCCTAGCCTAGGCCTAGGCCTAGGTTTGTCGGTTTGTTTGTTTGTTTGTTTGTTCGTTCGTTCGTACCCTAGCCTAGGTCTAGTGTAGGTCTAGCTACTAGCCTAGCGTACAAACGAGCCAAATGAAAATTCATGACTTTTGTGACCTAAGCCTATCTGTCTTTGACTACGTTTATCAAGCGGGCTCAGTCCGGACTAGCCGGTGCGAGCTTCACCCAGTGCGCACTTAATTTCGCTGATAAACACTCTGGCTCGCTCTTATTTCAGTTTGGTTACGATACCGCACTAGCTCGGTCCAAGCAAACTGAAAAGTAGTTGATAAACGGTAGCGGGCTCAGATCGGACTGGTACATTGGCGACGCCCCCTAATCATAAGCCATGTAGTCATAGATATGAAACATCTAGGTGTTAAATATCTAGGCTAAGCATGTAGTCAATAACCACTGCCTCCAAAGCTATTTTCGTAATATAACGTGCAATGACTAAGAGCGAGCTTATTGGGAGTCCATCTTGGATTTTAAGTGCGAGCTAGAACAGTGTTGATAAACAGTTGGCGGACTCGGAGCGCATTGAAATATATCCGGACTGAGCCCGCTTGATAAGCGTAGTCTTTGCCCAAGCGGGAAATATGAATTACGAGTTTTGGGCCGTTTTCAAGCAATTATTGATATTTCAGTTAGGTATCGATAACGAAGTGTCTATAGACACGAAAATTCGTGGCACGAATTTCTTGTCTCCTGACCCTTGAATGAGGGGAAAGTAACGCAATATGTAGGCCTAGATGACTTCAGTCATCTCTTAACGGTAGACAAGAAATTCACAGAATCCCTTATAGCAGTGGCAAATACACAAGCTCATGCAATGGAAGCTTATTGTCAGACTAACCTACTTGCCCTCCAACCAGCAAAAAGTGTAGGCCTATAGGCCTCCCTTTTCTTTCATTCTTCATACACATCCCAAAACTCGAGCCCACTCATTCGAAGCAATGGTAAATCTATTACCCGAAACAATGGTAAAATTCTTGGGTTAGTCCTAACAGACACTCTTAGTTGGTTCCCACATGTGGATCAACTACGTAGGCCTATGTGCCAAAATCAGAAGTAGGTAGCTGTTATCTACTTCGTAGGCTGAAACCACTCGTTGACTTGTCTGTATTAAAATTAGTGTAGCCCTACCATGCTCATTAACATTCACATATAGCATATTATGCAATCTTATTTTTTTTTTTTTGGGGGGGGGGGGTCCTCTAGTGCACTTCGCATTTTCATTCTACAAAAACAGGCCATTCGTATACTTTCAGGAATATCAATTAGGCAATCATGCCGCAAACTGTTTCCCAAACTAAACATTTTAACAGTCACATGCTCACTCATACTAACCGCAGCACTCTTTGTGCATAACATTCAGAAACTTTTTTTAACAAACTCTCTGGTACATAGCTGTCCTACTTGCTCTCAAAATAGTCTCCATGTACCCCATCATAAGACAACACTGTATGCAAAAGGGCCACACTATCATTCTGTGTATCACTCTCACTATATACAATAAACTTCCTACACAAATTAAGAACATCAAACAAGCCACAACATTCAAACAAGAACTAAAATCACATTTGTGTAGCAAAAGTTACTATTCTCTTCAAGAATTATTTCAATCTTAAGACCAAAGGAGGTGTGTTGTTTCATGATACTATTTGGGGATTGGATTGTTGGATCGAGAACTGGGATATTGTTTGATGTATGATAAGTGCTAGTGGAAGTTGAACCTAGCCTTACACCTGGTTTTAGAAGTGTTTTATTGTTAAGTATTTGGTTTTGTATTCATTGCTTATATATGTAATTGTTGTGTAATTTTGGTTTAATGTGACATATTGTTACTACATAGGCTATATTATTTTTTGACGATGCCCATACAGTGTGCCGTACCTGTCTAGTTGGTTAATAAAAATCTAAATCTGAATCTGAATCTGAATCTGAATCTATTGACAAGAATTCGTGTCAACAATCAGCGGTAGAACTAAAGACACGAAAGTTTCACGAAATAATCGAGCGCACAAAATTCTTGCCTCCAAGGATGGGATTTCCTAATGACACGAATTTTGATGTGGCAACAGTGTTGGCAAGACCACGGGTATCTCGGTATGAAGGGGGGGATGGCCGGAGGGGGGGGGGGGCGATTTTGGTTTTGCAAAACCAGGGTATATTTACTGGTCACCACCAACAGGTATAAAACCCACAAGTGTTAGGTTACTAAAACAAAGAATCAAGACATCAATTCAATTCCTATGCTTGAAAGTTTTAGCTGTTAGTGCCCCTTTAGCGCCAAAGGCGTCAAAATTTACAAAAAGAAGACCTAAAATCGTGTTAAAAAAATTGAAAATGGCACAATAGGCCTAATAATTGGCTGCGCAATCAAAATAAGAATATCTTCATCATCACCGTCCCCCCCTGTATCCGCCACTGATTTTGTGGAATAATTTTAGCCGCTCTACAATAATTGAAAATATTTAAAATTAAAATGTCAATTCCCATTTCTGTGTGCAGGCATGCACAGGAAAGGTCTATCATTAGGCCTAGACTATAATTTTAGGGTATGATAGATAGATAGATTTATTGATGTTGCCATATAGACAAATACATAATGCATATTATATTTAATTAGACTGTCAATTTGAACCTGTAACAATCAGGTAGACTAAGATAGGTTAGTTAATAAATAGTTATATTACAAAGTAATAGAATATTATGTGCAATATTAATGATGTGTTATTAGCCTACCATACTTGGGGAAGGAACTTTTTAAAAGAACGAGTTCCATTTCCTCGGAACTTTTTAAGGAACTTGATCCCTTTTTTGGTTGGGGAACTTTTAATTGATCAAGTTCATATTTTCAAGGAACTTTTTAGAAAGTTCCTTAAAACGTTCCAGTTACAATTAAGTAGCCAATTTTGTGCTTAAAACCACTTTTCAGTATTCGTTAGCAAACAACTTAGCCATTAGGGCATATGTATCAGAATTGGATGAGCGTAGCCAGCGAAGCGAATATTCCATTCTACTACACTGGAGAAAAAAATCCGGAATGTTTTTTTTTTCTTTTTTTTTCTTTTTTTTTCTTTTTTTTGTATTTTTGTCTGTTTGTCCACACGATTCCGGCTAAACCGATACTCCGATTGCGATGAAATTTTATGGAGGCCTTCGAAATCTCTGAACTTAGAACTGCCACGTTTTTGAGCGCAATCGGAAAATTTTTTCTCATGAAAATCGCAATTTTACGATTTTTTTCGATTTTTAAAAAATTCTTCGACTTATAACACCTACATGCTTTATCCGATTTTAATGATTTTTGCACAGAACCTTTATTTTATGAATTAAGATATTCTTGTGAAATTTGAACGCAATTAAAAAAATATTTATCATAAAAATCGAAATTTTACGTTTTTTTTTTCTTTTTTAAAACAATTCTTTGACGAATAACACCTACATGCTTTATCCGATTGAAATGATTTTTTCGCAGAACCTTAATTTTATGAATTAATATATTATTGTCATATTTGAGCGCAATCGAGAAATTATTTCTTATAAAAATTTCAATTTTACGATTTTTAAAAAAACAATTAAAAAAAAATTTAAAAAAATTTAATTTTTTATTTTATTTAGGCCTAATTTAATTTAAAAAAATTTCAATTTAATAATGATTTTTCCACAGAACAACAGAAAATTCGCATAACACATGGCAGCTCAATGCACCAATTACGCTCATCCAACAACGCGGCGGGACTTAAGCGTTTTCCTAGTAATTTTCATATCATACGTAGGCGTATCATCATGATTCATGACACTATCGCTCACCGTGCTCTTTGACAGCCGTACACATGCTTGAAAGTTGTACACCAGTCACTCTGCAGTCGCATTAAACAAACTAAAAAGTAAAAGGGAACTTTTTAAAGGAACTATAGTTCTTTTTTATGAGGAACTTGAACTTTTTAGAGGTTAGGGTGTAAAAAAGAACTTCCCCAAGTATGGTTATTACACAATAATTATAGTATGAAGTAGGTAATAGAATACAGGCCTGATACAATAATAGTGGTAAGTACCGTAGTCATTAGAATGCATATAGTATACTGAGGCCCCTACAATAATAATGATATGATGAATACACAATTATAGTATTGGGTAATAGAATCTAGGTGCCCGTTAGGGCGCCGCAGTCAAGCTGCGGTGCGCTACACACTCAGGTACCTACCTTATACAGCAAGCAGAGTTGGGGTGATTTCGAGGTGTCACCCAGCCATCATGAAACGTGGTGTGAACTTGAAAACTATCAAAATCGAGGGGATTTAGGTACCTGACAACACATGCCAAATTTGGTTGGGATACGAGCATTCCTTCTTGGTGAAAAAATGGTTTGAAACATGCTCAAAATCACTTTAAGGATGTTAGCTACCTACTGCTACTACTACGGTCTAATTCGTCAGTTTCAATAGTCCCACGATTCTGACCAAACGGGTGGGGCTACAACGTTCATATTTTACATGGACATTAAGGTTAGGCCTATATATAGTGCCTTTTGAAAGAAAAAGTTGAAAAAGTTTGCTGGACGGCTTCCAAATAAAGGTTTTAATATAAGCAGTGGTTAATTTCAGGGCAGACGCGGGCGGACTCGTCCGCCCACTCTTTTTCCGTGGGCAGACGCGTCCGCCCACTTCTTTTTTGGAAAAAGGTTTTCTGGTTTTTGCACTCAACAACGATAGTATTTCGGTATTGCATTCAGTCCCGTATTTTTTCTAAAACGCTCAGAAATCACTCTAAAATCCCTGATTCAAAAAAAAATTGCCTGCGGCGCTGTAGTCGCCCCCCAAACCCCCCTGGCTATTTCTGCCTGAAATCGCTTGGTAAAAAATATGGTAACCTACCCACAACCTCGCCATCCCCGCCTTCCCCGGCGGACCCCCCCCCCCCCACGAGGAAGAAGATCGTCAAGCGTCCACCCACTTATTATTTTAGAAATTAACCACTAAGTATAAGCCTTTTACAAGAATATAATCAACTAGTAACTAAAGTTACTTGACAATGATCGCCTACATTGTTTACAAAAAGCAAGTCTTTGGACCACTAGATATTTTACATTCTGTTGTTAATTGGTAATACCATAGAAATTAATCGATTTTGATAAAATGATTATATTTTAACAAATAATTTTCCAATTAAACTTGAAAAAGTAATGAGATCCCACACATTACAAAAACTTGTAAAAATACAGCCAAACCTTACACACTGAAAAGAAATGAGATCTAAAAAATGGGCCAAGCTCATCTACCCTTCCACATTTGCGCATTCTTAATTCATAAACGCAGTGTCCCGTGACAACATCCTTGAAAAGCTTGGCAAAATAGAATTTGTATGACCATATTACGTTTAGAAAAAAAGAATTTGGATGAACTATTACATTTAAATTAATAGTTGCAAATTCTATTTTGCCAAGCTTTTCAAGCATGTTGTTACGGGACACTGTACAAATGTGGAAGGGTAGATGAGCTTGGCCCATTTTTTAGATCTAATTTCTTTTGAGTGTGTAAGGTTTGGCTGTATTTTTACAAGTTTTTGTTATGTGTGGGTATAGGATTGCAATAATAATGATATGTAAAGTACACAGGATACATGATGATTGATGAACATGATGATGTGTAACAGTGGCATTATTACAGATATTTAATTAATCTTACCATACATAACTGCTGCGTCATTATGAAGCAGCCTTAAAAATACTATTAATGCTCTAAGGAAGCAGCACTGCTTTTTTTATGCGTTACTATTCCATTGTTATCTGTCCTACATTGCGATAGTTTAATGGTTTAAATTTCAATGCATTTTTGTGTCAATAGCAAATCCTAACCTGAAAGACAAAACATTCGTGGCTGGCATGCAATGTTGCTAAGCCACGCGCGAGGATTCGTGGATTTGCGTCAATACTTAATATTGTTAGCCCTGCATAGACCTACATGAATTTGTGCCATTAGAAATTCATAGTCTGTAAACACGCATTTAATTTCGTGTCATTATCTTATCATGGTTTTCGAGACACAAATTTAAAAAAAAAATAGATTTTCGTGTATTAGGTAGTTGACACGAAATACGTGTCATGTCAATAGAATCGGCCATTCGATAATGACTTTTGATTATCAATTATCTGGATTTTATCCAAAATCGATTAATGTGTGCATCCCTACCGGTCGGTATTTGATAAAATATTTCTTGATTCCTTGCAGATGTACGAAGTTGCAGGGAAAATACACATGTCCGCGGTGTGGTATAAGCTATTGCTCTCTGACGTGCTATCAATCCGAGCAACACAGTGAATGTTCTGAAGATTTCTACCGTGAGTGTGTCTACAATGAAATGAAACTAGAAAACGGAGATGGTGAAGCTGAGAAGAAAATGAAAGACATCCTACTCCGATTTCAACAGTCCCAGCTGAACGAGGCAGACATGGAGGAATTGGATTCGGATGATGAATGCGAACCAGATTTGGCTGATCGCATGTCCAGCATCAATCTAGACGACCCAGATTCAATTTGGGAGAAACTGACGCTGGTGGAGAAGCAAGAGTTTAAAAATCTAGTTACTAATGGTGATGCTTCAGAGTTACTACCCACTTGGAAACCGTGGTGGAATTACAGGAAAGAAAAGAAATTGGTGGTTGAAGTTGAGTGTGAACCGAGTACATCCAGAGAATCGGGAATGTGCGTCGATAATTGTCCTGCTCTGAAGGAAGGTGTGCGCTCTCTTTCTTCAATCACGGTATGTAAGTTGGGAGATTTCTTCCAAAAGTAGGGTTACGGTACCTTGCCATCCATGGCTAGATAGATAGTCTTTATTGTTGTTGTACAATTGGTTACAAAGGACAAAAAATGGCAAGGTTTCGACTACAAATCATTCTTCCACTAACCAGTGAAACTTCAAATAGTTATCTTAAAAAAACTAACAACAATACAGATTAGGGGCCTATAGCCTAGGTTTCTGCTTACTACATGCCAGGTTTCAAATTTAATTTCAAATAGGTACAAATACAAAATAATTACCTATAGGCCTAGTTAGGCAAATCCATCGTCATGCTTAAACATACAAATTTTAGATAAAATAAAATAATTAGAGGCAAAAATTCCATACGAATTGTCCGGGAACTAGGCCTTATTGGCTGTCGTTCGTCAAGCTGGTCAACCTACGCACTATTAAGACTTGACAGTAAAATAACTTTAAAACATGCCCCCAGCCCTTCAGGCTGGGCTTATGTTATCTATGCTTTCCCAATCCGTCAACCCTTCTCCAATCTAGGGGTATACTAGAGAAAATAATAGTAATTGTGGGTAGCCTAGTCCAGGTTTTGTAATGGAATATTTTAATGTAGGTATTTTAAGAGGTGTGTGACTTTATGTACCAATGTAGGCCTATAAAGAGTAAAGACTAGCATGTTACATAGCAAAGGCCTAATTTATTTAGTGGTTGGCACTTGGCAGCAGAAATGCGGTAAATTTAAAGTTAGGCCTAGGCTACTAATCTAATGGGCCCCACTCACATGCTAAAATTTTGGTTGGCTCACCGCCCTAGAATTGTAACGTATTTTTTGGTCAAAAGTACGTAGATAGGTACTAGAAACAGTCAGAATCGTTTCTAGCTTTTAAAAACTAATAAGTTTGCTTTGACACAGGCCATCATCTGTTAGCAATAATGGCCTTCATCTTGGTAGTTTGGGTTCAATACTGGCTGAGATGGATTTTTAAATTTCTGGATTGATTTCCAATTTCCATTTAGGCTAATAGATCTAACATTTAAAAACATAATTCATGTAATATCAACCAAAAAAACGAACAAACCTCACATATTGTACCTGCAAGAGTTAATATTTCATGTGTAAGCCCTAGGCCCTAGTTCGTTGTTTGATTAACTTTTGATATGGTCACTATGCAATGTTTTTCAGCTGTGCCGCCCACAGACCTGCAACTTTAGCAATGTTTTGCGCTGTCTTTATTTTGCCAGGCGGTTAGTCCATACAGCTCCGAGTCTTGCAACACTGACTCGATAAATTAGTGACTGTAGGCTTACTCACACATAGTACTGCCACCTTTTGAGTAATTTAATTTAATTAAATTTAATTTAATAAGCAATGCATACAGTATGACTCAGAGAGTCTGAGTATATCAGTAGAGTATTGTAATGGTCAAAAATCTGTATAACAAACTCATACAAAAATTACAAACAGTACTTGCCTACATACAGTATTAAACAATTAAAAAGAGAATAGAAGAATAAAAAAATAAAAAACACAAGGTGTCATAATTAAAAGCGCTACGATCACTTCCACTTCTCTCCCAGGAAGTCTTCTACCGAGTGGTATACGTTTGAGGTTATGTTTATTAAGCGAGCGTTTTCATTTGACTCTGTCGGAAAAAATAGTCACTGGTTTTGTTTTTTTGTTTTTTTTATGTCTCGCCATAACGTTCGAACGGAGGCTCGGATCGAGTTGAAATTTTGACCATCCGCAAGCTTCGTTCCCGATTGAATGCCATTAGTTTTGTGGCAAAATCGTTCAAAAAGTTATAAAGTTAGGCTACATTAAAGTTAATCAAAAGTTTTTTTTCAAACTAAACGGCGACAAAATCTGAGGTGGCCAAATCATTTAAAATGTCCGTCCGGTCATGAATATGTTAATTTTATTTGATCCGATAAGTAGTGTAGGCCTAGATGGAAATTACATTATAACAAAAGTGACGTTACCATGGCAACGAAAAGTCACACGAGGTTCGCACTATGCACTGTCACCTAGAAGTAATCAAAATATTATCGAGGAGGCAGTGTTTTATTTCTTACCAAATAGTTCAAATAGTTTTCCCAAAGAAATGATGTCAAGGTCCTCTAGATGGCGGTGGATTTTATCCGCAAAGTAAAGGTTTACCCAAATAGGCCTACCTTGCCAATAATAAATAATATTGGAAACATGGCCCCGTGGACAGTGAAAATTGCAATGTGGGTCTAGCTATAGCACATGCTCGCTTATCAACGCGTCCAACTGAGCGTTTCCTAGTGGTTATGTTAATGTTTATCTACATGATCATGTTTGAGACTGTTTAGTGTTTATATTCGTGTATTCTTTGTCGCAGAAGACCAAGCCCGCGGATGTCGTCAAGTACAACGTGGCGAATGTGCTTGCGTCGTACTGCTACATGGCACGTTGGTTCAACGGGGAACACCAGAGCTTGGCGCCCGAGGCAGCACAAACGCTGGCAACCTTATCCCGAAACCTCTCGCAAGGCAACAACTACGCATCGACTGATCTGGCCATTGAGGCGGTGGTTCTTGAGGCAACCTCGGTGAGTAGGCCTAGGTCTTGCACTTTCACTATACCGAAACATAACAAAATCCTCCAATACTATATGACCTGACATCCCATAATATATGTCACTGTCACTTATGATCCAGACTTTTGGCATTCACTTTTTTCTTTTTTCTTTAGATTTTGTTTAGCCTATCCAGAACAGAACAAAGTTACAGAGATATGGATTTGATAAAGATAAACAAACAAAGATAAACACTTGCAATAAACAGTGATGAACATATAAGTAATGACATAGGTACGGTACCCAGCATTAGAGTAAATGCTCGAGACTTGTGTAAGAGCTTGTTTTACGTGTGAATGATTGTTGCTCTACTTATGTTGTAGGCCTACTGCTATGTTTTCCGGCATGTTGTGAACGCATATTGTTTTGCAGTGCGAGTGGCTAGATGGCTCTGCTGAGATGGTGGCTGTGATGCGTCAGGACCTGACTTCTATTCTGGCCGGACCCGACGACAACAACATGACGTTCTACCTACAGTCTGCTCTGTCCGATATTCACGCTCTTTTTCAAGCTGCTATTAAGTCTCGGGTAAGTAGGCATATACATGGGGTCCTGTTTTAGTGTCACAAAATAGTTGTTGGGATGGCCAAATGCCCCAGTTTTCAGACTGCAACCAAAAATTGGTGCAACTAACTAATAAAGGTACAGTTATCATATAAAAATATTTGTAACATTTACTAATATTAACAACATCAACCCTACAAGTTTTTTGAATAATCTTGACTGCTGCATTTCAAAACGTAAGTCCTTCAATATGCTGTGGGCTACAGGTTAATTTACTAGGCACCATTGACCTTCAACATGAAGACTTCATTTTTGGATCGTAGCACACAGTGTACACATGACATAATTATTTGATAAGATCAGTTTCGACTTGCGTGTGATTTGCTTTGCATGTGATACTTACTAGTTGTATTATATAGGCCTACAGTTCTATTAGGCTACATATATTATGGTAATGAATTTACCTGCCATTGGCTGGAGGCTATGCAAGGCACTGTGGCCCTCTGTATCCTGACAGTTGATTACAGAGTTACATATATTCAGATACAACAAAAGACAAGCACATTTTAGATAGTCTATTGGTAGGGTCTAGTCTAAGTTAACTAAATATAAATTCCTTGCCATAACAAATACTGTACCAGTAACTATTTTAAGTTTAAAACTAGGCCTACAAGACAGTTTAAAAAAATTAACCTCATTGCAAAATTTTCTTGACATTCAGAATTTTGTTTGCCTTGAAGATAAAGCATTCAGAAATCGGCGGTGAATTCTCCCCAGTTTCCAGAAGGCGTGATACCAGTGCAAGAGTACAGCTGCCGAGAGACCAGATAAAGCAGTGCGCTAAGAAGATGGAATACTACCCTGTCTGGGCCAAGGAGCACGGTGCTGAAATATGCAGTGCGCCACAGAAACCAACTCCTAGCAGAATCTTGATCACTGATGATGGCTGTTTCGATGACCGGTTGACAACAGTGATGGTGAGTAAACATAAATTTTCTTCGTGGTAATAAGATGTGATAACTGATAAGTGAGCTTCGGATCTTAACTACTATGGTGTGGCCTATTGCCTCAGATAGGTAGGCCTAATTCAAATGTGTAGTAGTACATATAATAGTAGGGTTAGGGTTAGGTTAGTGCGATAATCGTAATATCGATCGATTATCGAGGTTAAAAATGTCCAGACTGTCGTATCAACCGCCGATTGTTGTCGAGAGTAGCCAATAGCTGCTCAAGTATAACGTCACGCCCACCGCATCTTACTACTAGTGTAGGCCTATTGTCTCAGATAGGTAGGCCTATTCAAATGTGTAGTAGTAATATAAATCAGGGTTAGGGTTAGGTTAGTGCGATATCGTAATATCGATCGATTATCGAAGTTAAAAATGTCAGACTGTCGTATCAACGCGCCGATTGGTTGCGAGAGTAGCCAATAGCTGCTCAAGTATAACGTCACCCCACCGCCGCCAGTGCGCATGCCTCGCAGCGCGAGACAAAAACTTGCCCGATCACGATCAAGTATTCAGTACGGCTCGACGTGCTGTGGCGTAAACTTCTCTAGCGTCAGTCGGCCCAATTATATTGAATTTGTGATGTTTCTTCTGTCCCAAAAGGACTTTTGCCATTACTTGTGAGTTGTGATGCCGCGCGCAGGCCTTTAAAATAACAGAAAAAAAATCACAATTTTTTTCTGTTATTTTAAAGGCTGCTTTCATTCAGCAAACTTTTCAGACATGTTTCTTCGACTTTCAAATTATCGGCCAAGGTGGTACAATAGCCTTAACAGCTTGCAGTAATCATCAGCACATAAAAATTTATTGTTGAACCCAGTCCTGCAGGTTGTGTTTTGTTTTTTTTCTTATGTTTTTATTTTTTTCCCAACCTATGAGCTCTTTGCCATCCTATTGTAGTATAGCCATTTGGCCTACTATCATACTTCACATATTTTTTACTAGGCCTATGTTACTCTATGGGGCCGATGAGTTTCAACCGTATGACGTTCACCACAGCGCCAGTAGCGTGCCTACGCGGTAGGTTACAAACATTAGCATGTAAGTAAGATTGGGATGCTTCAGAGTTACTACCCACTTGGAAACCGTGGTGGAATTACAGGAAAGAAAAGAAATTGGTGGTTGAAGTTGAGTGTGAACCGAGTACATCCAGAGAATCGGGAATGTGCGTCGATAATTGTCCTGCTCTGAAGGAAGGTGTGCGCTCTCTTTCTTCAATCACGGTATGTAAGTTGGGAGATTTCTTCCAAAAGTAGGGTTACGGTACCTCTTGCCATCCATGGCTAGATAGATAGTCTTTATTGTTGTTGTACAATTGGTTACAAAGGACAAAAAATGGCGAGGTTCGACTACAAATCATTCTTCCACCTAACCAGTGAACTTCAAATAGTTATCTTAAAAAACTAACAACAATACAGATTAGGGGCCTATAGCCTAGGGTTTCTGCTTACTAACATGCCAGGTTTCAAATTAATTTCAAATAGGTACAAATACAAAATAATTACCTATAGGCCTAGTTAGGCAAATCCATCGTCATGCTTAAACATACAAATTTTAGATAAAAATAAAAATAATTAGAGGCAAAAATTCCATACGAATTGTCCGGAACTAGGCCTATTGGCTGTCGTCGTCAAAGCTGGTCAACCTACGCACTATTAAGACTTGACAGTAAAATAACTTTAAAACTGCCCCCAGCCCTTCAGGCTGGGCTTTATGTTATCTATGCTTTCCCAATCCGTCAACCCTTCTCCAATCTAGGGGTATACTAGAAAAATAATAGTAATTGTGGGTAGCCTAGTCCAGGTTTTGTAATGGAATATTTTAATGTAGGTATTTTAAGAGGTGTGTGACTTTATGTACCAATGTAGGCCTATAAAGAGTAAAGACTAGCATGTTACATAGCAAAGGCCTAATTTATTTAGTGGTTGGCACTTGGCAGCAGAAATGCGGTAAATTTAAAGTTAGGCCTAGGCTACTAATCTAATGGGCCCCACTCACATGCTAAAATTTTGGTTGGCTCACCGCCCTAGAATTGTAACGTATTTTTTGGTCAAAAGTACGTAGATAGGTACTAGAAACAGTCAGAATCGTTTTCTAGCTTTTAAAAACTAATACATAGTTTGCTTTGACACAGGCCATCATCTGTTAGCAATAATGGCATTCATCTTGGTAGTTTGGGTTCAATACCTGGCTGAGATGGATTTTTAAATTTCTGGATTGATTTCCAATTTCCATTTAGGCTAATAGATCTAACATTTAAAAACATAATTCATGTAATATCAACCAAAAAACGAACAAACCTCACATATTGTACCTGCAAGAGTTAATATTTCATGTGTAAGCCCTAGGCCCTAGTTCGTTGTTTGATTAACTTTTGATATGGTCACTATGCAATGTTTTTCAGCTGTGCCGCCCACAGACCTGCAACTTTAGCAATGTTTTGCGCTGTCTTTATTTTGCCAGGCGGTTAGTCCATACAGCTCCGAGTCTTGCAACACTGACTCGATAAATTAGTGACTGTAGGCTTACTCACACATAGTACTGCCACCTTTTGAGTAATTTAATTTAATTTAATTTAATTTAATAAGCAATGCATACAGTATGACTCAGAGAGTCTGAGTATATCAGTAGAGTATTGTAATGGTCAAAAATCTGTATAACAAACTCATACAAAAATTACAAACAGTACTTGCCTACATACAGTATTAACAATTAAAAAGAGAATAGAAGAATAAAAAAATAAAAATACACAAGGTGTCATAATTAAAAGCGCTACGATCACTTCCACTTCTCTCCCAGGAAGTCTTCTACCGAGTGGTATACGTTTGAGGTTATGTTTATTAAGCGAGCGTTTTCATTTGACTCTGTCGGAAAAAATAGTCACTTGTTTTGTTTTTTTGTTTTTTTTATGTCTCGCCATAACGTTCGAACGGAGGCTCGGATCGAGTTGAAATTTTGACCATCCGCAAGCTTCGTTCCCGATTGAATGCCATTAGTTTTGTGGCAAAATCGTTACAAAAGTTAAAAAGTTAGGCCTACATTAAAGTTAATCGAAAGTTTTTTCTCAAACTAAACGGCGACAAAATCTGAGGTGGCCAAATCATTTAGAATGTCCGTCCGGTCACGAATTTGTTAATTTTATTTTGATTCGATAAGTAGTGTAGGCCTAGATGGAAATTACATTATAACAAAAGTAACGTTGCCATGGCAACGAAAAGTCGCACGAGGTTCGCACTATGCACTGCCACCTAGAAGTAATCAAAAATATTATCGAGGAGGCAGTGTATTATTTCTTACCAAATAGTTCAAATAGTTTTCCCAAAGAAATGATGTCAAGGTCCTCTAGATGGCGGTGGATTTTATCCGCAAAGTAAAGGTTTACCCAAATAGGCCTACCTTGCCAATAATAAATAATATTGGAAACATGGCCCCGTGGACAGTGAAAATTGCAATGTGGGTCTAGCTATAGCACATGCTCGCTTATCAACGCGTCCAACTGAGCGTTTCCTAGTGGTTATGTTAATGTTTATCTACATGATCATGTTTGAGACTGTTTAGTGTTTATATTCGTGTATTCTTTGTCGGGAGAAGACCAAGCCCGCGGATGTCGTCAAGTACAACGTGGCGAATGTGCTCGCGTCGTACTGCTACATGGCACGTTGGTTCAACGGGGAACACCAGAGCTTGGCGCCCGAGGCAGCACAAACGCTGGCAACCTTATCCCGAAACCTCTCGCAAGGCAACAACTACGCATCGACTGATCTGGCCATTGAGGCGGTGGTTCTTGAGGCAACCTCGGTGAGTAGGCCTAGGTCTTGCACTTTCACTATACCGAAACATAACAAAATCCTCCAATACTATACGACCTGACAACCCCTAATATATGTCACTGTCACTTATGATCCAGACTTTTGGCATTCACTTTTTTCTTTTTTTTTAGATTTTGTTTAGCCTATCCAGAACAGAACAAAGTTACAGAGATATGGATTTGATAAAGATAAACAAACAAAGATAAACACTTGCAATAAACAGTGATGAACATATAAGTAATGACATAGGTACGGTACCCAGCATTAGAGTAAATGCTCGAGACTTGTGTAAGAGCTTGTTTTACGTGTGAATGATTGTTGCTCTACTTATGTTGTAGGCCTACTGCTATGTTTTCCGGCATGTTGTGAACGCATATTGTTTTGCAGTGCGAGTGGCTAGATGGCTCTGCTGAGATGGTGGCTGTGATGCGTCAGGACCTGACTTCTATTCTGGCCGGACCCGACGACAACAACATGACGTTCTACCTACAGTCTGCTCTGTCCGATATTCACGCTCTTTTTCAAGCTGCTATTAAGTCTCGGGTAAGTAGGCATATACATGGGGTCCTGTTTTAGTGTCACAAAATAGTTGTTGGGATGGCCAAATGCCCCAGTTTTCAGACTGCAACCAAAAATTGGTGCAACTAACTAATAAAGGTACAGTTATCATATAAAAATATTTGTAACATTTACTAATATTAACAACAATCAACCCTACAAGTTTTTGAATGAATCTTGACTGCATGCATTCAAAAACGTAAGTCCTTCAATATGCTGTGGGCCTACAGGTTACTTTACTAGGCACCATTGACCTTCAACATGAGACTTCATTTTTGGATCGTAGCACACAGTGTACACATGACATAATTATTTGATAAGATCAGTTTCGACTTTGCGTGTGATTTGCTTTGAATGTGATACTTACTAGTATATATTTATAGGCCTACAGTTCATATTAGGCTACATATTATTATTTAATGAATTTTACCTGCCCATAGGCAGGAAGGCTAATGCAAGGCACGTGTGGCCCTCTGTATCCTGACAGTGATTACAGAGTTACATATTCAGATACAACAAAAGACAAGCACATTTTAGATAGTCTATTGGTAGGGTCTAGTCTAGTTAACTAAATATAAATTCCCTTGCCATAACAAATACTGTAGGCCTACCAGTACTATTTTAAGTTTTAAACTAGGCCTACATAGACAGTTTAAAAAAATTAACTCAATTGCAAAATTTTCTTACATTCAGAATTTTGTTTGCCTTGAAGATAAAGCATTCAGAAATCGGCGGTGAATTCTCCCGCCAGTTTCCAGAAGGCCGGGATACCAGTGCAAGAGTACAGCTGCCGAGAGACAAGATAAAGCAGTGCGCTAAGAAGATGGAATACTACCTGTCCTGGGCCAAGGAGAACGGTGCTGAAATATGCAGTGCGCCACAGAAACCAACTCCTAGCAGAATCTTGATCACTGATGATGGCTGTTTCGATGACCGGTGACAACAGTGATGGTGAGTAAACATAAATTTTCTTCGTGAGTAATAAGATGTGATAACTGATAAGTGAGCTTCGGATCTTAACTACTATGGTGTAGGCCTATTGCCTCAGATAGGTAGGCCTAATTCAAATGTGTAGTAGTAATATAAATAGTAGGGTTAGGGTTAGGTTAGTGCGATAATCGTAATATCGATCGATTATCGAGGTTAAAAATGTCAGACTGTCGTATCAACGCGCCGATTGGTTGTCGAGAGTAGCCAATAGCTGCTCAAGTATAACGTCACGCCCACCGCATCTTAACTACTCGGGTGTAGGCCTATTGTCTCAGATAGGTAGGCCTAATTCAAATGTGTAGTAGTAATATAAATCAGGGTTAGGGTTAGGTTAGTGCGATAATCGTAATATCGATCGATTATCGAAGTTAAAAATGTCAGACTGTCGTATCAACGCGCCGATTGGTTGTCGAGAGTAGCCAATAGCTGCTCAAGTATAACGTCACGCCCACCGCCGCCAGTGCGCATGCCTCGCAGCGCGAGACAAAAACTTTGCCCGATCACGATCAAGTATTCAGTACGGCTCGACGTGCTGTGGCGTAAACTTCTCTAGCGTCAGTCGGCCCAATTATATTGAATTTGTGATGTTTCTTCTGTCCCAAAGAGGACTTTTGCCATTACTTGTGAGTTGTGATGCCGCGCGCAGGCCTTTAAAATAACAGAAAAAAAAATCACAATTTTTTTTCTGTTATTTTAAAGGCCTGCTTTCATTCAGCAAACTTTTCAGACATGTTTCTTCGACTTTCAAATTATCGGCCAGAGGTGGTACAATAGCCTTAACAGCTTGCAGTAATCATCAGCACATAAAAATTTATTGTTGAACCCAGTCCTGCAGGTTGTGTTTTGTGTTTTTTTTCTTATGTTTTTATTTTTTCCCCCCAACCTATGAGCTCTTTGCCAATCCTATTGTAGTATAGCCATTTGGCCTACTATCATACTTCACAATATTTTTTACTAGGCCTATGTTACTCTATGGGGGACCGTATGACGTTTCACCACCAGTAGCGCTGCGAGCGGTGAGGTTCCCTGATTGTAAAAGATGGCGGCTATCATGGTAGTTTAACCTTGGTTTAACCTTACCGCGGCTGAAAATGTTGTTGAAAGCGGATCCACTCAAAAATATAAGACGTAAGCATAAGGTTTTAACTTTTAACGCGTTGTCGTAATGTTGGAACATAGGGAATACGTACTGGCGTTCACACAAATGCGCTAGTTGTAGGCCTACTTGTAATACATACTTTTACCGCATAAGACACTGTTTTAATGCGTAAGAAAGTTGAACAACAAAACCTTATGCTTACGTACGAAAAAGTTGAGTCAAACTAACATCTACTTTGAAAGGCTTGACTACTATACAGTCAACCAGGCGCGTATAGGAACGTTTTGAAAGTTTGGGGGGGGGGGGGTTAATTTTTTTAGCAGATCTTGTGGGCGGCAACCGGGGTCTGGGCCCAAGCCCAGAGTTATTTCGTATGTTTAACTGCACGTGGACTTTGTAAATAATGTTAGACAGCAACTATCTGCAATTTAAAAACTCAAAAAATTAACTTGGAGTGGCCCATTTTTGGTAAATTTTAACCTATTTTTTATGTAATGACGAAGCATACAGGCAAACATATTCGTTTTACCAAGGTGACCGTCGAATTGTATAAGTGTATCACCCCACCCCGGTTCCTACGCCACTACAGTCATCTACTCTTCCGTAATAAATATATAATTGGCAGGACTTGGAGCATTATTTGCATATTTTTATATTTTTATTTATTTATTTAACGTCTATCCTATTCAGTTATAAAAACTGATTTACAAAGGAGGACAACTAAATAAATCTAATTACATAGATGCAGACACAACAATGAACTACATTTAAGTAAATATTTGAAAATATAGTAATATTCCAACAATGCATTAAGTACTCAACAAATTTGATAACAAATAAAATGGATATTAAATGCAATTTATGAATGAATCGAATATAAAAAAGGAACATGTTTTGATACTTATTTAGTTGTAAATAATAAATAATAATATATGTAAATAATTATCAACATCGATTGGAAAAATTATATTATTAATAATAATCTTTATTTTAACCTGCGAATCCTTCTTTAATCTAAGTTCTCTCTGTTCACTCTGCAAAGAACTTATAGAAGACAACTGACATTAACTTGGCCTAAATTCTTTGTGCCTACTTTTCTACGTGTACCTTACAGAACCTAAACCCCTACGTGTTAGTGTTAAGTTTTTGTATAAATCCGCCTTAAAAAGAAAGAAAAGCACGGACAAGTGGACGCAAATCAGAGTTAGTTGAGAGGTAAGATGAAATTTAAGCTTATTATAGTTAATGTTTCAGGCCTGAAAGGGGCTATTACCCCAAAAAATATTTTTTGCCACATATTCTATAGCATAGCCTAATACTACACTAAAATAACCGTTTAAAAAGTTATATCTTGTAACTGTGATTTTAAAGATTTTTTTAAATCCAGAGATTTGCGAATTTGCGAAAATTGGCCTTTTGTAAAAAAAAAAAAAAAAAAAACACGTAAAAATATGCATTCCAACATCATAACTCTTCTTGGTAATCAGCATACTTTGACCGAACCACTTGCCCAAATTACAAAACAAAATAAAGAGTACTTCCAGAAAAGACTGTCGAGTACGTCAATAATGGCCAATATGTTTTTTGGATCAAAATCCTCCAAGGTCACGGGGCATAAAAATCGACCCAATCTTATTTCTTATGGCAGATTTTTACATATGGGACCTAGCTCGAAAAATATTAACTTTGACATTTTTTTGAGGGGTCATGGTCGACCCAATATTTTTTCTGTCAATTTCTAAATTTATAACTAGTGAGCCTGAATGAAATATATTTTTTGAGTTTAGCGGGTGAATACCCATTTAAAAGTTGTGATGCATGCATACACCTACTGGATTGTCAGCCAAGTCTGGACCAAGTAGGCGATTACTTACCATACTTACTATAAATAATATTTAAATTCGTATTTAGAGCCTACCCACTCAGTCATATAACTGATTTTCAGTGGGGGACAGTAAACCAAAGCGACCAAGCCAACCTTGAAGACTCCGACGTAATCTACGAGTGAGCGATAACCAACCAAAGATCGATATTTTTAATAGAAAATATAGCAAACAGTGCCGCAATATAAATACCATAATAATAATTAGACTGTTTGTAATCGTCTTCTTTGAAGTGAAGGTGGCAAACAACACTGTGATTAGTGGGTAACCATTTGTCAAGACGTATTGCTACTAACCACTAAGTACGTTTACTTGTATCTTTTGGAAACTTATTGCCTCCTTTACGGTTGTTGCATTTAGGCACACAACAATATCTCATGTTGAATAACTTTTTAAATGTGCATAGACATAAATCCACACTAAAAAAACACATAATATATGTGAATGTTTGGAGCAATGAGATTCCTGTTGACAGTTTGCGCGTGTATTTAGATGGCGAGTGCGCGCGCCCACTTCACTAGAGTGAACTTCACCGCTCGCAGCGCACTCTATGACGGCCGGATTTTCATACGGTCTCCCATAGACATAGACATTAACAAAAAGTGTCTGTGAGATGACATTTACATTTTCATGACATCTGGCCAAAGTTTCATCTCACAGTTGCTTAATATTAATTAGCCTCCAAAACAACACTGGTAGGAATTGCAGTCACTAAATTCTAATTTTCTATAATACTGCAACTACGATATATACGTAATTCAAAACTGCATTTTAGGACCCCTTGCAATTTGCAATCGAAATTGAAATGTAATTACCGTATGTATGATATTGATATCGAAGGGTAATGAAAACAACCTGAAAGGTTCAGCATAATAGTTATAACAATTTCTATTTTTACTTTGCACACTATAAGTTTGTTAAAGTTTGAAGCGTAATGATGTAGTTTTCTTGACGTATGTTATCATTTCATTTCAGTTGTCCTATCGTCATGTCTTCTTCTTTACGCGCAGACTCTCGTCAACTCTAAACCTTTCTTCGGCAGTGAAGTAGCTGGTCAAGCTTGCGAGTAGAGCGGTGTTTTCCGCTGCAACAAAACAAAGTGTCCGAGTGGAGGATTGAAACTCCTTACACTTTGGTGGATGAAGTTCACTATTCAACAGTACCGTACTAGCACACACCAATCTACATAATTTGTAGAGGTGTTTGTTTTTCGCATAAGGCGTATTAACTCAACACTGGCCGACCTGTCCCATCATGGGACTGGTAAAATGCAATAAGACAAAAAAAAGTGAAACGGTTCAAATTTTATATTAACAATAACAGTTGATTTTTCCCATTATTGTCCAAAAAGAATTTTTGTTATTGATAAATGTTCAATAATTCATCTGAAATTGTAATTGAGTTGTTATTGCAAGGTCTGTTTCACAGTAAATTTAGTGCTATCAACTGCAGGATACATTTATTGGAGCCTATCTGTTCTAGGAAATTTGAATCTACTATAATGTAGGGGCCTGCAGTGGAAATAGATGTACAAAAACTGACGTGAAGAGTCAATATTTTGAAATCAATATGAAGTTTTGAATTATTTTCATAATTGTGGAGATGCCAAACTGTCACTTTTTAAGTTGTACTGTTCAAAAATATCAAACTACGTACTTTTTTAAAGATTCAGTAATCAAAATAAAAGATAAATAGGTACTAGGCCTATGTTACTTAAGTATATTATTGTGATACTGGGTTACGTTTGTTGATTGACAGGTTGAGAAAGAATAGCTTTATGTACGTGATACGATTTATATAACAATCAATATCTAATGCTATTTCCAACTTTAAAGTCAGATAGAGGGGTAGGCCTATTATATACAGTATATAAACAATCAAATTGCACTAGAAAAGCAATCTGGTAGGCATTTCTGGGAAAAAATAAACTGAAGATTACATGTAAATAAAGTATTAAATATTAATTCTTCTCCTTTTTATATCCGCATTTTTGGCTTACTAGGCCATCATGCATTTAATGGCTTTCCAGTAGAATCAGGCCTTCTTGTCTTCATAGTCATAGTTCATACCAGTTGTCTTCCATCAGCACCACATGGAGCCTGGCAGCTTCCTTGAGCAGTCTTATCTTTTAAGGAAAATTGACAGGCACGCATTGTTTACTAGGTACAGTACAACCTTGCTATAACGACCCTTATTAAAACGACGATCGCAATTGAACGACGTTTTTTGGACATTCCTACAAATTCCCATAAGGTTCTATGTATTTCACTTTTAATATTACGTTGCATCATAACGGGACACTCTCATTACAACGTCGTTGAATGGGTCCGCTAAGCAACAAAAACCTTTGAAAAACTCGTAGCTCACAAAAACTTTATTTACTATTCACTCATAAATTGTTTAGAGCACGGAAAACTGTGATTTCAAGGGTCTACCCATAAACACACACCCCCCCCCCCCACCGCCTGACCGCCCAGCGTAGCAGGTCGCTTCCTTTGTGTTTGTTCCCGCCACTTGAAACTCGAGCCGAGCCGATCCCGATGGTAGAGAGCCTGACCTGTCCCAAAGTGCTTCAGTCACCCGTGTAATTCCCGTGTGGTACCACGCTATCGTAACACAACACACGACGAAGACATTGATGACGACAATTCGTATGACATTGACGATGTTGTTATTGACATTGATTCCGAGACTTGGGAAAACATGGGCGGTACAGGCACTGTGGAACAGTACATGCAAGCTGACGAGAATCTCGTCACAGGCCAGCTGTTGTCTATTGATGACATTGTCGATGACATGATGGCGGTGCCGGATGCAGATAGTGATGTTGACGATCAAGGCAGCGACGCCGATATCGAAGACAACTTACCAGTGCCAAAGTTCATTGACGCGATGTTGGCATTTGAAGTCGTAGAAAGATACGTGAACGCTCATAAAGTTAATGACGAGGTACAAAGGAACGTGACCTCCATGCACGCCGCATTGATCGAAATAAACGAGAAAGGTGCAAAGCAGTCAAAAATATCGGATTTCTTTAAACGCAAGAAGTGAAGTGTAGGCGACGGCCCGCGACAGATGTGTACAATGACGCAGAGTCATTACGATCACTTAAATCATAAATTCCTTTCACACACGACGTAAACATTCAGCCGGGCCAGATGGATCGATCGCGCACTTGGGTGTGCGCATTTCGTCCCACTCCACTCCTTTCAGTCAGTCATCACAACACGTGCACAATCAGCTGTGAAGTGGATCTTATGCGCGCTGGTGTCTGCGCACATCCTTCCTCACCCCTCAGCCGGCCGGCCGGCCCAGCTACGACAAGTTTTCATCTCCGCAGCTCTCTCTCTCCCACTCATACACTTAGGCGCTGTCACTCTGACGCTGGCAATGAATGGCACTTGACTTTTGTAAATATTTATGTCCCGTTACGTAGCATGTTTAGTTTTATCATAACATTTATAAAACAGTAATACATATATTATTAATTATTATTTATGGCATTTGTACTGATATTTGTGTGTTTTTACCATTAAAGCTGTATTGCTTAATCACAGTAATCTATAAATTGATTTTTTAATTTATATTTTAATAGTACGACGATCGTGATATAACGACGTTTTGCCTGTCTCTCCTGATCGTCGTACTATCAAGGTTGTACTGTATGCGGTCGATAGGCAATTTGATCGGCGGTATATATTGGTGACTGATAAAACACTGCATTATGGATAAAGCAATTTTTTGAGTGAAATATTGGTTAAAACTGAATGTTGGCCCACTACCACGTTACCAAGATAATGTGATCACTCACATTTTGTCAAAATGGAAGGTAAGATACTGCATTTGCCAATCATGGTTGTGTGAGTTATAGTTGAATATGAATAACAATAACATTAAAAAAAATCCCAAACTAGCTCAGATGTTTATGAGGAACAATACGGGTCAACCTAAGCTAGCTCAGATCGAGATGTATTTGGAGGACATGCCCTACGTTACATACTTGTAATGTTAGTTCATATAAAGGTAAGTCTGGGTACTTATCAATGCACCACAGTAAGCTCTAATAATTTAAATTTACCACTCAGGTCCTTCAAAGATTGCAAGCTGCCACCGAATTCTTTGGGCAATCTATTTCTTGGAATGTGTTCGTAAAACAGGTGCATGTTTTGCTCCGGATAGAAGTGAACCTGGAAGAGAAAATATGGCGTACTGATGAATATTTGTTTGTTGAGTGATGTTCTCTTAATTAAAATTTAAAGTTTAAACTATACCGGTATCACATTTCATTTTGCATTTCACTAGTTTTGGGGAAATCTTTATTATTATAACAACTAACAAGTTTACTTAACACTTTGTATTTTGTGAAATTTTCATAGTTTTTTAAAAAGGTAAATAACTTGAAATTTCAAAACTTCCTTCAGAAGATACCTTATAATTAAAATCTGCATTAGGCCTACCACTTTTGAAGTGTTGTTAAATTATTACTTTGATTTAAACTTTTTTTGAATTAGATTTTCTGAAATGCTTGTGAAAGTATTTGATCCACTCACCAACTTGACAAGTTTTGAAACACTGATATTGTTGATTTAAATCAATACAAATCTGATTAAAATTGAAAAGTTGATTTAAATCAAATAAATCCAATTTTAGATTTTTTATTAAAGGGGTGTTTTCGCCATCGATCTTGGGTATCACAGAATAAGAAAACACATACCCGGCAAACCATCAAAGACTGAGAAACAGGACCCTGGTCCCTAGAACCCGTTCTGAATTTGACTACTCAACGACATCCCTATTTCTTTCTTGTATTTTATTTCTATATTATACTAGTATATTACAAATTTACATAAGTAGCTGTTAGTGTCATGGGTGGGTTAGTTGAATGCTTCTTACCAGGTCCAATATTTCCTTCTTTACAATGGGTCTAACCAAAGCCAATATCTTATTGACCCAAGGAACAACATATATTATATGGATTGCTTTCAGTCTTATCGGGTTGGCTTCCTGGAATCAAATAGGCAGTACTAATCAGTAATCAGTATTATTTTTGCTGTACATTGATTGAATTATTTTGCAATATTTATTCAAATTAAATGTAGGGCCTTCGGCATGATACATAAAAGGATATACTTTACTACAAGCATACAAAACAGAAACTGGAACAATTGGAATAATGAGCTTGATTTCCTCACATGATGTTGATGTGCATTAAATAAGCAAACATTTACCTCATTGAATCATGAAAGTCATTTAAATTTAATGCTGTTCATCATTAATATAATATAACAAGTGCTCGGAATAGCTACTAATGTGGTATATACCAGTAGCATATACCTGCTACCAATCTGTAAGGTTATTTAATTTGGTTGGTAGATGTGTTCATGATTTGATGTTACATGCTACCATTGTAAAGAACCAATAGGTAAATTATAATTGTGATAGTTGATAATAATGTTATCACAACATGTGTTGTTACAACTGTTACTAGGATTGCACAGTAGTAAAATAAAAATTATCAATATTCGAAAAGGTGACTGCATTATTGATCAATAATATTGAACAAAATAAACACTGTATTTTGGTAAGAAATTGTGTGAAATCTTTAGCTTCCGTGCACGGGAAAGATGATACAACATGTTAAGGTAGACTACATTTTTTTCAGACTACATGCAATTTTATAACATTTTCATTATCTATTGTCAAAACTCAAAATGTTATTGAATAATAATATTGATTAGACCTATCGTGTGCATCCTTAGCTGTTACATACTTGTTCTTGATCTGGCTCTACCTGTAAGTGACTACTATCTAGTCGGTGGCAGGCTAACGTTCTGTAACAAATCATAGTTAACAAAGCAAATTATGTAGACACTATCTCACATACCAAGTATGCGTCCTCATACCTGCATGTAATGAAAGCTCTTCCTCAGTATTGAAAGGCTCGTCTTGAAGAAGTGTGTGAGGCTCGCCCCCTGCATGGTGTAAACAATTACAAACCCATTGCAAGTGCCATTACAGTGGAAGAAGGCGTCCATGGTCATGTACATGAGTTTTATCCCTTCCACTTGCATGTAGTTGGATGGGTCGAAGTCACGCAGGCCCTGGTAGATGATCCGGTTTCCATCGTTGTCCGTCGTCGGAAGTACCATCGTGTCCCTGAAATGGGCTATTGGCAGATGTCATCCAGGCACAATATGTCCCTGAAATGGGCTGTTGGTTGATGTCATTCAGGGATGATGTCTACAAAATGTAATTGTACTAGGCCTAATGCAAGCAGGGATATTAATTTAATGTAAATGGGGAATGCGTAAGAGCCATATTTTAGAACTGGGGTGATTACAGAGCTACCTATGCTTCCTACTACAATTAAATCTACAGTCTCACTACCTAACATCTTTATGCTGGTATCAGATAAGTGCCACCTTAGTTATTTAATTTATAAATAACATTATATTAAATAAAAATTGATATTAAATTTGGTCAGTAGCACAACACCCTAATTTGAAATTTTGGAGCAAGGTTTCCTTAGACTATATGCATCAATTTTCTGTTTGTCCATCCATCTGCATACATGTGTTATGTCTCGCGATAAAAACCGAACACGAGCTCTGATTGGCATGGGTTTTTTTATTGACATTGCCCTTCTTCAAGGATATAGAATATTTTTGGGGACCCTTATGGTCAGGGTGCGGGACTAGCCTCACCCAAACTTGACATTAAAATACTTGGCACCACCACCTACAAGATCCTGAAATGGAATATATTATATTTTTTCCCTTCTCTATATTCCACACCACCACCAAGATTAAGCACTTGATATAAATGTTTTTTGTATCCTACTTTGACGACCTGTTGATTAGGTAAGTACCTTTGCTTTCGGTTTTGGGTACTCTCGTACGGGTACCTGTGAAGTTATGCTATTTGCACTTTATAAGGTTCTTACCTATTTGACATTCATAAACTCTTCAATAGAGATGTATTTTGGCAGAAAATGAATAATATATTCTACTTACAGGGCTTCCACAGCCTTTGAGAGCTGTAGGTTGGTCACATCTCTGTTTATAAAGAACTCTGGAGTGTGCGTGCGAAGGGTGTAATAGTTCTCGATGCAGCTCTTGGTCTGATCCAGGTTGAAGTAGCAGCTGTGGTAGAACAGAATCAGCATCTCGTCTGGAAAGTGATTGATTGACTGTTTAAACGTTTATCCTATTCTGATTCAGTAGCGAATAGCAATGCTGTATTTGAGTGAATGAATAAATAATTTTTTATTTATATTTTAATCACACATGTTGCTGCCAGTTTACATTGAGGTACTAAGATAATAGATTCAAAATCTTATTATAAAAACATATAAAACGTAATAAAAACAGTAGAACATAAACATTTCAGTAAACATACAGTGTTTAGGCTATTTGATTTAAGGCCTAAATCTCTCTATATATGTTTTTAATTTAAATTATGTTGTATTGATTTAAATCAACAATATCAGTGTATTTTATGTAGCTAGCAATTCAAACACTGAAACATGAATTTCAGAAAATCCACTTTAATGTTTTTTTTAGGAAACCTTTGCATGAAGTCAGACTTAACTCTTGTGTTAATTAGTATCTCCAAATAAAGTAAAAGTGCACTTGATTTATATCAAATAATAGGCCTCATTGATTTAAATCATAAGCCCTCTGTCGAGTAGTGAACACAAAATTACAATGGTAGAACAATTTTCACGGCTACACAATATAATAAACAATGAATTCGAATCAATCTACAAAACATCAACAAATTTAAATTTAAAACTAAAAACGTCCAAGATTTCCCATTTATTATAAAACCTATTACCGGTACCTACCTGCATTCATTGATTTTTAGGACTATACACTACTCAAAATAAAACAAAGATTACGATATTTTAAAGGTTAATCAACCTCCTTCATCGGGTTTTTAATGTAATTTTTTAATTTTAATGTGTAAACCTGATGAAGGAGGTTGATTGTCCTTTGAAATATCGTAATCTTTGTTTTATTTTGAGTAGTGTATAGTCCTAAAAATCATTATCTTAAACAGACCTACTCTAAAATTGTTTCATCATTGTAATACATCACACTAGTTTACATCACACTAGTTCTAGAAATTTTTATCTTGAATAGATATTTTTTTTTAAATGCAGGTATTAATCATAGGCTATGACAATATTGTGGGCTGAGTTCCAGCCCAGCTGACATACGGGAAGACTGTATGGAGCCATTATCATGGGAACTCTTGTGCAATGCACTCCTTAGACATACCTGCGATTTCTGGCAAGTGTTTTTCGGAACTCATCCATTCTCTCAGAGCTATCACATCTGTAATTTGTAATTCCGGATTCTTCCCGAATTCTTCTGCAGCTGATACTTGATGCATTTGTACTAACTCTGGTTGATCCATCTTGATTGACCTTGGATAGAAAGAAGTGCATCTGTGAGTTGCCAACAGTGAAAACTTTAGTTTGAGCCGTGCAGGTATAACCTATAGGCCCATGCAGTTGAACCAAGTATAGGGGTCTACAGTGCGATACTGTTATTTTCCTCTGTGGTGTGGTACCTTGGTTGAAAACAACTTAAGTTGTTAAAGTGTCTTCATATGTTTGTGATATATTATATTGTTGGCTTACACATTGTCATAGGCTACATGAATGAAGGTATAGATGAGAGTAGAGTGGTACAAGTATACACCTCTTCGTGAAGAGGGAGTGAATAGTTCCTAAGTCTAAAACATGGTATAAAATGAATCGGAAAATAGAATGTGCATTTCATGTGAATCAAGTTATAGGTATTAGTATGGTATAATGTTTTGAGTAATAGGTGATTTAGGATGATTATAATATAAAACGCTAGCATATGGTATGTATGATATAATGATAATGCAAAGGTATTAATGAATGTAAATATA
>JAMZAV010010598.1:0-20164 GCA_024449915.1 Sweltsa coloradensis
TTTGTGTGCCTTTGTATTTTAATACTTCCCCTGAATTGGAAAATGTCACTTCCATGTAAATCATCAAGCCATTTAGCTCGGTCAAGCGATAGCAATGGTGTACACTGACAAATCTATGGCTGAAAAAGTGCCAGAATGGACGTGAAATGAGTCATCGGGCCCGTGTTAACAAAAAAACATCTTTGTGTTGTAGAAAATCTGCTAAAAAACAAAAACCCGTTGATCAGAAACTACCTGACCCCCAGTCAGTAGGGAGCGTTAAAAATCACACCAAGATTCGGGTCCATGAAATTTGACCCGAAAACCCTCCTATCGCGTTGCTAATGATTAAGGGTGGTGAATGTAAATACAGCATAATGTGGTTACATTTGAATGTAAGCGAAACGGCGGGGCCGGGAAGGCGATTTGTCAAGGGAAATTTGAGGGCATACACAGAGTCATGCACCAGAATGGCAAACCCCCCGTCACGTTACCTCCTAAAAACCCTTTACGGTAGATTGTAAAACCCCTTTAACCCGTTTTATGGGTTGGTTTGAAAAAGTTTTTGTAATAAAAGATAAAGGGTTTTGGGGTTTTTTGTAAGAGTACTGTAGCTTTCTAGATTTGCATAGAATCCTCACAATTCCACGATATTAGTGTAGCATTTAAGTTTATAGATGTTGTAGTATTTTAAAATACAGCTGTTTTTTTTAAAATTCACCAGGGGTTTTTTAAAATATAAAAAAGGTTTCTCATCCATTAACGATCCCCCAAATGTCATCAGTAAGTGACACTTTGAGGGCTTTTTTTTTGGTTGGGGAACTTTAAAATCCTTTTTAAATTTGGCCCCCTAAATCTAAGGGTTTCGGGTTTTTTTGTCTTTTTGGGATTTAGGTAAATTTACTTCAATTTGAACATAACATTGCTGTTGACGCTTGCTTTTGTTTAAAATTTTTACCTAATTTTCCATGGGAATTTGAGATCGATTTCAGGGAAATTAACCTTTTAAGAGTTTTTCCTGTCCGTTGTGCTTTGCTTGTTCTTTTAATTGATTTGTAGTGATTTTTGTATCCAAAACAAAGCTTCAATATTTCCTTTTTCTTGGTTCTCCTAACCCAAAGGGGATGTCTTAAAAATGGTGGTAGCCCACAGCTTGGGGATTTTAGGTTTGGGTTAGAGATTTCTGGTTGTTTCCTGTTTGTTAATTAGCCTCTACTATTTGATGTTACAGCTTGCGCAAAAGATACTGGAAGATTTGATGGTTTGGGGAATTTGTCATACCTTTTCCTTGCCTCAGAACATAAGTTTTTCAACCGCCATTATCTCCAAATCTTTTCTCTTCCGTCCCTCTAGGACAATCACGGGGAAAAAGAACAGTGGGCCAACAAATTGCACACTCGTTTGGGGTGTTCACACTGCACTTTACCTGAGATTTTTTAAAAACCCCATTTTTCAAATAGGTTCAGCTTTTCGACATTCTTGGGGGTCCAAATCTTTGACAGGTGAAGCATCTCATGGGGTTGGTAATAGGTTCTGACATCTAAAATGTGGTATCCCACTAACACCTTTTCAGGTGGGGCCTTAGTGTTAAAGGTGAGGATTTTTGTGCATTTTGGAAATTTTTCCCATCAAAGGGGGTCTTTATTTATACAAGTCAATGACACCTTGTTTGGAGATTTCCTCTTTAATTTCCTCATGGTAACTTTTTTTTTTTTTTCAGATTCATTTCGTTTGAGTGTGAAGGTTTGGCTGTATTTTCAAGTTTTGTTTGTGTGTAACGATTTTCTAGCAACGTGAGGTTTCCTTTATTGACCTTTTTGCTCATAAAATTTCCCAAAAGTTTTGTTTGTAAAAAAACAAATATTATTTCTACGAAATACTTTTAAAGGTTTTTTGGCGAAAGATTGGGAACAATAATTTTTTAAAAAGATAAAAATTGAAAAATTCTACTAAAAAAAAAATATCCATTGTTTATGAAAATGATTTAATTTAAAAAAGTGCTTATAGCCTTAGAAGAAACTTTCCTTTTTTAAGGAAAGAGACCCTCGCATTAACGGTTTGTGTTGGGAAAAAAAAGATGACAAATTTTTTTTTTAAAATATGTGAACTAGCTTACCCGTCGGCGTTGCTGCGATTTAAAGAAACCTTTCCCCGTGGAACAATAATATACTGCCAAGTTTTTGGAGTTCGGAGGGAATGGTGTACCCTATATGTAATAAAACGAATGTACCCCTTTGCAGGCACCGAACCTCGTGGGGAGTTATAAAAAAAATAAAGGTAGCATAAACCTTCCCCCGTAAAAAATACATTTATGAGCCAAGTTTCATGGAGATCGGATGAAAATTTTTAGTTATTACTGAAAACGATTGTATCCTCTTTAGGAACCGATCACCAGGAGGAGTAAAAACAAAATGGATAGCATAGAAACCTTTTTTTGTGAAAAAAAAACAATTGTGCCAAGTTTTGGGAGTCGGTTTCAGGGTTTTGGTTTTGGTTCCGGTTCCGGGTAGTAAAATACCCGATTTTTTGGAGCAATCACTAATTAAAATAAAAACATAAAACCTGATAAGTACTCGTCTTCAAAAACGTTGATGCATAGTCACCACATAAAAAACTTGCAGGTGGGGAGCTTTTTTTTTGTAAAAACGGAACTAACGAACATGGCAGATCCACGTGAGCTCGGTATTGCATTAATAAGCTAAACCTGGTTATATTTTGGGAAAATATGAATTTCCCAAACCCCCGGGTTAAAATGGTTTAAAAATTCAATTTTACATTCGAGACAACACCAAAAACTCATTTTTGAAAAGGGTACATGAAACATAATAAAAATTAATAAAGCGGGTGTGTTCTTCGATTTTCTCATTAAAAACGTCAGATAGTGCAAAACTGCCTGGGACTGGATCTGTCAAGCCAGTCGAAGAGTGGTCATTTTTCCCCCTTTCGGAGCGCCCTAAAAAATATTTTTTTGGGCTAACACAACTATCCAAGTTAGTAGGATGTTTTGTTTTTTCAAGGGGAAACAAATTTTTTCAACATTCCAGTGATCTTTTTGATGATATTTTTTCCTTTTCCGAATTTAAGAAATCTTCAAAAAAATTTAGCCATTTAAACGTTAATAGTATCAAAAAACCTCACCCAAATTAAAAAATTTTAGATCATTTTTTTTCATTATTACTTTTTCAATTAAAATTTTGTGTACTATTTCATAATTAATCACTTTTTGTTATATTTTTTGTATTTGTTTTTTTTAAATTTGGTTTATTGCACGTATTTTAGATTGTAGAAAATTTTTTTTATCGTAAAATATTAATAATTGGCAAATGTTGTTTTTTTATCCTTTGTCAAAGTAAGATCTTTAACACACAAAAATAGAAACAACGGCAAACAATTATAAATTTTTAATTTTTTTAAACCATGAATAAAGAATATGTTGATGGTGAAAATTTGAAAATTGTCTTATTGTTTGTTGCACAATATAATGATGTATACTTACAAGCCTCCAAGACTGTTAGCTGCTCTGCTGACACGTTCAAAGATTGCTGAATGATTTTATTGCTCTTATGTTTCGAAGTCGAGTTATTATATAGTCCGTCTTGTAACTCAAGAAAAAATAAGCAATGCCGAAGAACGAACAAGGTTTTATACTAACGTCAATACAGCCAGGATTTAAGTTGGACAATGCCGTGAAGCATAATTAATTATTGATCCATTGTACGTAAATTGCAAGATTAAAACAACCGTTAACAAAATCAAATTTTTTAACTATTCATGATATGGGGCATAACAATTGATCCCCTTTTCATGGGAATTATTTTTGGATGAGCGTAGCGAGCGAAGCGAGCGAAGCGAAGATTCCATTTCACTACACTGGAGAAAAAAATCCCGAATGTTTTTTTTTCTTTCTTTCTTTTTTTTTTCTTTTTTTTGTATTTTTGTCTGTTTGTCCGCACGATTCCGGCTAAACCGATACTCCAATTGCGATGAAATTTTATGGAGGCCTTCGAAATCTCTGAACTTAGAACTGCCACGTTTTTGAGCGCAATCGAAAAATTATTTCTCATTAAAATCGCAATTTTACGATTTTTTTCGATTTTCGACCAAAAACCCAAATCTGGTACCACTTATTAAAATATTCAATTGCTCGTAAAATAAACATGCGAAAAATTTGAAAAAAAATCACAAATCGTAATAGATATCCAGGTTTAATAAGTGTAACCTACTTTTGGCCTACGTGTGGTTTCTAGGGCTTTAGTGCCACTTTTATGTCAATTTTTGTGTTGCGTAATTTTGTACACAAATTTGTACATCAATATATCTCCTATTTGGAAAGATTTGGGATAGCAATATTTTACAAAATCGTCTATGGGCTATGTAGAAAAGCGCTGCCAAATCTGGCCCAGTTTTCAACATACCAATCGCCGGTTTTTAATTGTTTACTGGGGACAATGCGAAACTAGATTTCTGTCGCGCTAATCCCCTGCGGGTGCCGCCCCGCATCAACCCGCGGCGCTGATTGGCTCTCGGCCTTGCTCACCTAGCCTCCCTCCCCTGCCCATCCACTCAGTCGCAAATAATCGTTGCGATTAGCATTTTTTTTTATGGAAGTGGCGTTGCTGACAATGGATCTCGTTATAAAACTAGCTAGGTATGTGATATACCTGCACTACGTCTACGTGATTTGAAGGTATGTAATCACTTACATCTTAGGTTTAATCTTTACCCCTATGTAATGTGCTATGTTAAAAACAGGGAAAAAATCTCATTTTTTCAAAGAAGGCCTAATAATATAGCAGTGCGCGGAGTAGTGTGTGTTTGGGACAGGAAAAAGCTCCCACGCCGCTATAGACAAGGGGCATATTACCTTAAAGGTTTATTTGGAGACGAAATTTGCCCGGGGGGCATTGAACATAATTAAAAATTTTTGGGGGAACCCTGTGGGGTTTAATTCATGCCCCCCCGGGTGTCAAACTAGGTATTTTTTGCGGATAGGACAATTGTATAAAATTTCCCCGAGGGCTGTTTACGAGGACTCAATCCCTTGCATTCGCATTAAAGATGGGGAAAAACCTGGGGAAAAAAAACCTTCAGTCGGATTGCCGGACTCGAGGGGTTTTGAACCCGGAACCTCCCAAAATCGAGTCGCGCGCTTAACGCTCGGCCCAACACTGTCGGTGATTGTAACAACAACACGAAAAAAAACTTTGGGTTTTTTTTTACTACAATTCAAAAATTAAAAAAAGTCCGCCCAACCGGATTCGAACCACGGGTCTCCCGTTTTCCAGGCGAGCGTTTTAAACCCTAGACATTGGAGGGGGTAATTTTTGTAATTCCTGAATTGTAAAAAAATAACAATTACCCCTACGGGAGTGTTTCCGTTTAACCAAATCGGAAAGAAAACTTTAAAGTTTTTTGGCTATCCAGGCCACCAGAGTTTCAAACACGTAACGTCGTATCGATAGCATGAACCAAGTCCTTTAAAGTCAGCTTTTTCATCATTTTCCGGGGCGTGTTATGTAGTTTATAATCATTGTTTTTCAGATTGTGATAGTCTTTCTTTTAGGCCTAATCAGTAATTTTTTCAATAAACAAATAATTTTAATTATTTTTACATCATTATAATTAGTCATTTTTTTTTTTAGGCGGGTTTTGAGCCTTTTATGACTGCACAGTTTTTTTCTGCAATCTTTGGTTACGATTTGAGCCTTGGTTCTAATCTGTCAGTCGTCAAAAAATGGCGTTTTACAGACACCCTCAGAAAAAGGGAAAGGGGATTTTTGTAAATGCTTTAAAAAGACAAAAAAAATCAACGATGTGAAATACGAAGTCTCGTTTGCTGCATAAAAAAATGAAATATTAAGGTTTTCATAATATACTTGTCATAGATGGGTTTTTACTCTAACGAAAGACTCCATATTAAAAAATGCCACTCCCAAAACTATGATAGGGAAAAACTATCAAGAAACCCCGGGTCCTTTTCTGCTTAGTGTTTTTTTGTTATTACATTATAAGTTTTTTTTAAACACCAAAGATGTGCTATAATATTCTATTATCACCTATGGGGAAACCCCAAAAATAAAAAACCCGCGCGAATTTGTGGGGAACATTACTGGGTGCAATATCACCCCTGTTCTAAGACTAAGAAAAATTTCCATTTTGGATGTGCGAAGTTATTTTTTAGCTGCAAATTTGGGTTCTCAATTAGGTGTGGGTGTAAAAAAACAGGGATCTATGCCTGATGCAGAAAATTTTTTGAACTAGAACGAGGATGTTCAAAATACAATGCAGACGTGATAAGAATTTATATCTTTTACTTTACATTTACATGCATTACATGCAACCGACACTGATGGGAATAGAATAAAAAAAAGAAATTATACAATAAAGGAAAATAAAATTTTAAAACAAAATTCAATACTACCCACAAACTATAAAAATTTGTTCGTAAAAATTAACAGTTTTGCAGCGAATTTTTTAATGATTTTTTGAATATATTACACTAAAAATTACAATACTATACTTAAATATTATTAAAATGCAGTCACAAAACTAAATAAATGAAATTTTATACTGTGGAAAAACCTAATTGATGCAACTCTTTCCAGAAATGGGGGTTTTATTGATCGGCGCACGAATTGTTTTTTTAAAAAACGGTTTGTTAGTTAAACCCTTCTTGGATCTCACAAAAAAATTAGTTTTAACGATTCACTATAATAAAACAGAAGCACAGACTTCATGCAGGTATATGCACAAACTTTGCGAATAATTCATATTTATTTATTTCTATATTTTTTTATTTAAAAACCAAAACCTTATAAAAAAAGGGTTTAATACCTTAGCGTAAGACGTTAGGGTCGTCAGGGGGCTGGTTTAGATTTTTAATTTTATATAAATATAATATATTAATTGTAGATAGTAAAACAAACAAAAAAGGATTCTCGTTTTCCAAAAGTTTGATTTTTAGGTGAAGGACCATTTTTGGTTTTCTCAATATTGTTTTTTAAATTTCAGCAGGGTTGAATTCGTTTAAAAAATGTTCTTTGTTTTTACGATAGTAAAACAAAATTAAAAATGATTTCTCGTTTTCCAATTTTTTTTTTTTGAAGGTGAAAGATTCTTTTTGGTTTTGTCAACATTTTTTTTTTGAATTCAGATGGCAAATTTAGCCAAAAAAAGCATTTTAAAAATTGGGCTTCTACGATGCAAAAAAAGTTTTAAAAAAATATTTTTATTTCCAAAATTTTGAGTTTGATCGTGAAAGGCATTTTTGGTTTTTGCCAACTTGTTTTTAGAATTCAGCAGGGTCGAATTAGTTAAAAAGCATATTACTTGCTTTACGATAGTAAAACAAAATTTTAAAAAATATTTCTCGATTTCCAAATTTTATGTTTTAAAGGTAAAGGGAACATTTTTGGTTTTGCCAACATTGTTTTTTAAATTTCACCTGACGAATTATTAAAAAACGGCATATTTTATTGCTTCTACGATAGTAAAAAAAAATTTAAAAAAATGATTTTTGATACCCAAAAATTTGAGTTTTAGTAGGGAGCAAGGGGTATGATTTTATTTCCCCGTGCATCTTTCGGGAAGAGTTTTGGGGAATTTTTTTCTATTGGGGTAGAAATTAAAATTTTTTGCATTTTCCCTTTTGAGGCCATCCTATGCTGCAGGACGTGGGGGGCGTCGCGACGCCCTTAACTTTTTTTTAAGGGGATTTTTTTTTATTCGTGTGCCTTTTTTGTGATAGATGTTGGGTGAACTATATTTTAAAAGTAAAGCATACAATTTTTTGCACCTTTTTTTGCAGGTCCGGTTTTGCTTGAAAGGGGCGTGGGAGCGTCGCGACGCCCTATGACGTTTTTTTAAGAAAAATTTTTTTTTTATCTCAGGGCCCCTTTCGTGATAAATATTGCGGTGAAATGTTTTCTATTAAGAAATGACAACAAGGTATTTTCACCAACCTTCAGGTCCCGGCACGCTTCAGAGGGGGTGGGGGGTCGCAACGCTATAAAACGGTTTTTTTTAAAAAAGGGTGATTTTTTTTCTCGTGTACCTTTCGGCTAAGTTTGCGGTGAATTTTATTTTTAGGAAAAAAAACATAAAGTTTTTAGCACCTACCTTTTAGGTCTTGGCACGCTACAGAGGGCGTCGGGGGCGTCCGACCCCATAACGCTTTTTTAAAGAGGGATTTTTTTTTTTCGCATGTGTTTTTTTTTTTGATCATATTGCGGTGAATTTTATTCTATTAAATAATAGTACAAGTTTTTTGAACCTTGCAGGGCCTGGTAGGCCTTTAGGGGCGTGGGGGGGGGGCACGCCCTTTAACGTTGATAAAGTGCTTGATTTTTTATCACGGCCCTTTCGTGATAGAGTAATGGGTAAACTTATTCAATTAAATAATATCATTCAAGTTTCTTGCCCTACCTTGAGGTCCTGGTACGATTCAGAGGGCTCGGGGGCGCGCGGACCTATAACGTTTTTTGGGGGATGTTTTTTTTTTCGTTACCTTTTGAGATAGATTTTGCGGTAAAATAATTCTATTAAAAAATAGCAATCAAGTTTTTTGAACCTACTTTGCAGGTCCGGTCGCTTCAGAGGGGCTTTGGGGCGCGCGACGCCCGAAAAAAGTTATTTTGAGGGGTGATCTTTTCTCGTGCCTTTCGTGATAGAGTTTGCGGTAAAGTATTCAATTAAGTATTACCTTCAAACTTAGAAAACCACCTTGCGGTCGGTAGGCTTCAAAGGGCGCGGGGGGGCGTCGCGACGACCCATAACGTTTTTTTTTAAAGAGAATAATTTTTTACTCGTGTTCCTTTCGTGAAGAGTATTGCGGGAAACGGCTCGTATGCTTTTTACTTTAAAAGAATACAGTTTACCGCAATACTCTATCACGAAAGGTACGCGTAATAAAAAACAAGCATCTTTATCATCGTTTTAAAAAGGGGTCGCGACGCCCCCCACGCCCCGGGAAACCCACCAGGACCTGCAAGGGAGGTCAAAAAACTTGTATGATTTACTTAAAAATAATACAGTTTACCCCCAAAACCTACACGAAAGGGGCCGAGATAAAGTCATCCCTCATAAATAAAGTTTTCGGGCGTCGCGACGCCCCCAACGCCCTCTGAAGCGTACCAGGACCCGCAAAGAGGGTTTAAAAAACTTTATTGCTATTATTTAATAAAAAATAGTTTACCGCAAAACTTATCTCGAAAAGGGACACGAGATTAAAAACTCACCCTAAAAAACGTTTTGGTCGTCGCGACGCCCCCGACGCCCCTGAATCGTACCAGACCCTGCAAGGGAGGTGCAAAAAACTGAATGATAAATTAATTGAATACAGTTTACACATACTCTATCACGAAAAGGGCCCCGTGTAAAAAATCAAGCATCTTTACAAGTTTTAAAGGCTCCGACGCCCCCCACGCCCTCTGAAGCCCACCGGACCTGCAAGGGAGGTTCTAAAAACTTTTATGCTATTACTTAATGAATACAATTCCCGCAAAACTGTATCAAAAAAAACACATGCGATAAAAATAACCTCTTTTAAAAAAACGTTTAGGGGGGTGTGACGCCCCCGACGCCCTTTGTACGTGCCAAGACCTGCAAAAGGGGGAAGGGGGCAAAAAAATTTTATGCTTTTCTTAATAGAATCAAATTCACCGCCCCAAAACTCTAGTACGAAAGGTACACGAGATAAAAATTCATCCTCTTTTAAGGAAAAACCTTTTATGGCGTTGCGACGCCCCACGCCCTCTGAAACGTGCGGACCCCGCAAAGTTGGTGAAATCCCTTTTTGTCATAACTTAATTAAAAAAAAAAGTTTACCGCAATACTCATCACGAAAAGGGACATGAGATAAAAAAAAATTTCTCTTAAAAAAGCGGGTTTTGGGGGTCGCGGACGCTCCCCACGCCCTTTCAAAACATACCAGGGCCTGCAAAAAAGGTGCAAAACATTTGTATGCTCTTCTTAAAAAAAATAGTTTTCCGTAACCACATCACAAAGGTACACGAGATAAAAATATCCCCCTTAAAAAAAGTGTAAGGGGGTCGCGACGCCCCCCCCCCCTCTGCAGCATAGGAGGCCTGCAAGGGAAATGCAAAAAACTTGTTCCTCTACCTAAGAAACAAATTACCGCAAAACCTCCACGAAAGATGCACGAGTACCGTTCCCCCCCACTATTTTTTTAAGGGGAAGGGCCATTTTTGGTTTTGCCAACATGGTTTTTTTAATTCAGCATGTCGGTTAGTTTAAAAAGCTTTTTTAATTGCTTTCCCATTAACAGCATAGTTGTATTTTTTCAGCTGAATTGCCCATCTACATTTTTTCCGATTGATTGATTTTTTTTTACAGGACCTTAATTTTATAATTTAAAAGATAAGTGTTTAAATTTGAGCGCAAACGAGAAATTATTTCTTATAAAAATGAATTTTACGATTTTTTTTTTTTTTTAACAATTACAATTAAATTTAAAAAAATTCAACTAAGTAAAAAGATTTTTCCACAGAAAAACCGAAAATCTTCATAAAACCCTGGCATCTCAATGCACCTTTACGCTCACCCAACAACCGGGGGGACTTAAGCGTTTTTTTCCCAGTGTAAAATTTTGTACAGCCAAAGACGTAATATTGGGTGCAGGTGATCCCCAAAAAAAAAATTTTTAGATTATTGTGATTTACTTTTAAAAAAAACACTTTCATCTCGTTATGCCTCCTTGTTTGTTTTTAAAATAAAACAAATAAGTGGAACTATTGAAATTTAGGGTGGAAATCTGCTTTATCTTGTGTTATTCACTTTAAAGGCTGCTTAGTAACAAGATTCGGGAGGCTCAAGATCGAACAAGACTAGCAACAAGCGCGACGCATATTAGGTTTGTTTAGTTGTCCTTTGTAAATCAGTTTTTAAACTGATGAGGATAGACGTTAAATAAATAATTAAAGGCTAAATAAAGTTGTGTGTTGTGTGTGTGTGTGTGTGTGTGTGTGTGTGTGTGTGTGTGTGTGTGTTTTATTTATTTATTTATTTATTTATTTATTTTTTATTTATTTATTTATTTATTTATGTTATTTATTTATTTATTTATTTATTTATTTATTTATTATTTATTTATTTATTTATTTATTTATTTATTTATTTATTTATTTATTTATTTATTTAAATTTTATTTATTTTATTTTATTTATTTTTTATTTGGGTTATTTATTTTTTTTATTTATTTATTTTTTTTTATTTTTTTTAAAATTTTGTCCCGATGGGGAGAAAAAACTCTTCCAAAAGGATATTTTCTCAAAAAGGGAAAAAACCCAAAAAAGAACATAAATGTGAGGGAAAACATCAAAAATTGGGGAAACAAAAAAAATAAAAAAAAAACTAGGAAGAGCCTGATGGGCTTTTTCCTTTTCCGTCTAGATACAAAAAACCCAAAAGGAAAAAAAACCCCCAATAAACAATGTTGGGTTTTGGGGGGAAAAAACCCCTATGGGGTTCACTAAAGAACATGAAGGTCTTTACGGGGTTTCAGTGCCTGAAAGAAGGGGAGCTCCCCATAAAGGAGGGAGCAAGCGCCTCTCTACAAAACCATTTTGGGCCTAAAACCCGTCTATCGCCCCTCCCCCAAAAAGGGGCCCAAAAGCATACCCCTTGAGGAGTCGGGACTTCAGAGGGGCCCTTTGAGGACCATTCGTAGGAGACGGGGGCCCTCCCGTCCTTGAAAAAGCAGACTAGTACCTGAAAATTTGCTTTTGGGCCCAAACCCCGGGAGAACAAAGTTGGCCAGATCGTTTGGGCCCGATATTTGGAGGTTTTTGTCGGGCCAAAACCCCGAAATACAATTTCGGAGAGACAACCTTGGGCGTCCCAGAATCCCCTTCTTATGAGGGAGCCCGGCCAATGCCAAAATGGGTTCGTTTTTTTTTGGGCCGGACGGGGCACCCCATGTGCCACCCCGACCCCTCCCCCCAGGCACCAAGGGCACAGGCGGGGGGCGACCAAACCCGCATGAAAAGGAAAAGGGGGTTTTCGGCTAGCCCGGTTTTCTATTTTTGAAGCGCCAAAACCACCTCGGAACTAGCCCCCAAGGAGGGGCGGGGGGGGTAGGCCTTTCCAGTTGAGGGGCGGTCAGGGGACCATTGACCCTGCGGAACCGTCTATGCCGACCCCCTCACCATGATATCAAGCCAGGAGGGGCCCGCCTGTTGGTCAGGGGAATTAGAGGCACCCACATGCCAAAAATTGGGGACGGTAGAAAAAGCGATGGTGGCCAGGGTTCAGGACCCGGAATCCCCCTTGACCCCACAAAAGCGGAGGTCAAAAAAACCCCGGGAATCCGGGTCCCTTTGATCCTCAGGGCTTCGCGTGTACACGAGCAGTTTTTCGAAGCCCTCTATGATCCCGTCACCCACTATCCCCGGGACAAAGTGGGCCCCCAAAATTTCCCACACCCCAGGCAGACCGGGGATGGAATAAACGGGTGGTCCCCTGTGGGATCAGTGGGCAGCGTGAGAGGGATGTCACGCAGGCCCCGGCAGTAGGGGGGTTTTCCTTTTGGGGGGGGGTTGCGGGAGAACCAAGCAACCAAAAACCGTGCGAAGGAACTGGGACGGGCCCCGGGGGCTGCGGGCCCCAAACCGAAAAGGGGGGTGAAAAAATTTGGGCCCCCCAAGACCCAGACGTCGGTATTTTTTCCGGGGAAGTGGGGGTTTCATGGCGGGTCAAGGTTTGGTCGCCCAAGTTTTTCAAAAATGGGTTTGAGCAAACAACACCCGGAACAGGGGCCCCACCTTGGACGGAAGGTGAACAAGTCCAAGTCCCCCCAGATGACAGGAGGGGCAGATTTTTCCCCGTAAAGGGAGTCCAGGGCCCTCCTGCCCGCCCATACGAATTTTTCCCATTTTCCCCCGCATGGGTTGACAAGAGCCAGGGGGGGAGGTACAATCTGGAACGTGTACCACAGCCTTGGAGTAGGAACGGGTTTGGCAACCAGGAGGGCGACCAAAAAAGGGGACATGGCCGACGCCCTAAAACGCCCCCTGAGGACCCCCGGCGGAATTTAAACCCGGGGAGTTTCCTCCGGGCTCCCAGCCACTACAGCTGGCGTGTTCCCCAGAAAAAAAACCCAGGTTTTTAGCACCTTCCCCTCCCCCCAAAAGCGAAGCCCCAAGAGGGGTGCCCCCATACGTCCTGCCCCCAACTCCCCCGCCCACGGGCCCTGTCGTTTTTCCCCCGGCATTGAGCTGCGCTCCGGACTGTGGGGCATAGACTTTCCTTTAACCTTCTCGGAACGGACGAGGTCCCCGGTCTTTGGGCAAAAAAAGCCGAGGTCATGGCTAGCCAGAAATAACGAGCCTGCGTTCAGGTTGACCGGGGGAGAAAAAAACCCCTGGAGACTGACCGGGGAAAAGCCCTGGGGAAAAACGGTTTTCGGCAGCCAGAGAGAAAGAAAGCCCCGAAAAAGCGGAAAAACCCTGCCTTATACCAGGGCCCAAAAAAGCAAAGGGTGCCGTGGGGGAAACCCCCCCTACCCGCACATGGCACATGGCCCCCCGGCGTGGACGTTTCGCAAGGGTACTCACGAAAACGACCCCTCCGAACCCATGGGACGGAGAAGGGAAAGAGATGGGTCGGGGTTTTGACCCTGTCAAACGCTCCCTTTTGTCCAGGGAAAGGATTGCCAGGGGTATTTTCCCTCTGTTTTTGGCGTTTTCCCAAAGGGACCCCCTTTTCAGGTGGAGACAAAAAGACGTCCCCCCCGGGAAAATGCAGTCCCCCTGGTCAGGTGGACCGGGGCCTACTACCTCACTCGGCCCCCTTTGGCCAGGGCGCGGGCCAGGATCTTGTGGGCCACAGTGATTAGGGAGAGGGGACGCCAGTTCTTGATGCCCCATCCTGTCTCCTAAAATTTGGGGCAGGAGAGTAAAGGACGGACTTCTGCCTGAGTTTGGAGGCTGCCCAATTCCAGAGAGCCCCCAGCACTTCCCTAAAGGGGCCCGACGCTCCCAACCCAGAAAAAAACGAGTAAAACCCTTCCAAAGTAAACCCCGTCTACCCGGGGGGCCCTTTAACCTTTTGTTCAAGGAGCCCCAGTGCTTCTTTTGGGGTTCTTGGTGGGAAAAAGGGGCGCGAGACTCTCACGTTGAAGACGAGAAAAGTTGGAAAGGCCCTCGACAAGGGAGATTCCTCCTCGATGACGAGGGCAGGGCACTGTAGACGGGCATGGAAATGCCCCTTGCAGCTGTGCGAGAGACGGACCGCCCCGAAAAACGTTTCGCCCCTCTAAGCGAAGTTGTTTCCAGTGGCTGAAATGTGGGTTTCCATGCCCCCGCGCCAGTTTGGAGCCCCCGGGAAATTTTCTCTGAAAAGGTGGTCATATCGAGAGTTTGCCAAAAACTCCTGCTTTTTGCGCTTTACCCCTCGCGGCCCTTTGCTCGTTCGCCCCGAGAAAGGTCGGCCGTGGGGGTTTCCCGCCAGCGGGGGATCGGACACATTCGATCGACTGGGCGCTCAGACGGACGAAAGTTCGCGGCTTACCCCTGTCTGCGCAGTCAAACAAACCCGTATAGTCTTTGGCCCCAATCTCCTGCTTGAAGCGCCCCCACCAGGGGGTGGGGGAGGTGTAAAAGTTGGCAAACGGGCCTAAAAAACGAGAGAAGGAGCTCCGTGCAACCCCCAAAAGCTCGGGTCATAAAGGGGGCGTTTCAAATCCCCAAAGGGAAAAAAACAAACTTGGGCGTTTTTGGGAGGGGGAGGGTTGTAAAGCGGGGGCCGGGTTGATGGGAAAAAAACGAAGGTAAGCCCTTTCCACTTCCGTCCCCGGGGGGGGGGGGGGGGCGTGACTTCGGGAGTGGCGTAAAAACGATGGGGAGCGGAAGCGCTGTGTAGGGGGCATTACCAACAAAGGGTGTACCCTGGTTCGAGGGGAAGAAATTTCCCGCCACAAATGGGAGAATTTTCTGCCCCCTTTGACCATGTCTCTGAGCCAGATTTACTATGCGGGGGATACCGCCATTGCCACCAGCCCTTTGATTTTTGGGATTCAACGTGCAGTTGAAATCCCCCCCGAAAAGGGAAAACTGTGCGTCGGAAACCAGCCCGCACGTCCCTCGCAAAATGTTTCCCCTCGGGGGACCCCCAACACATCTAAGCCACGTGCGGTCATGAGGCACATAAATGGATAAACAGGGGAGCGACCTTTTTGTGGCGGGAATCTCCAAGAAAGTTCTTGAAATAGCCGGGGTACAGAATGTTGGGGGAGCACGGAACCCCAATTTGGGAGGGGATTTGCGAAGTCCGATCATGGTGCCCGTACACCTTGAACTGGGGGTTGAAAGGGAAGGTATATTTGGATAAAAGGGAAGGGGAAGGGGTGCTAAAAGGCGGGGTTCGTTTTTTAAGAGGGGGGACGTGGGGAAAAGGGCCCGATAAAGGAAAACAAACGGCTGACACCACTTAAAGTCGCTGCTTTACGCTTTTTTGGTTTTTATTTGTGAGATGGGTTTTCTCTCCCATGTTGTTGTTGAATCACTCCCCTCCCTTTGACACGAGGCTCTCTTGCGAAATTTGACCTGGGGAGAGAGAAAACGTAGTCCCCCAAACACTAAGTAGAAGTTTTGGGGCCTTGCGCAGGGTGCCCTGAAGGGGGTTTTAAAAAACCCCGGCCCTTATCGCTCGCACCCCTTTTTTTTCGGGGGGGCCGGGTTGGGCCCCAAAAGCAGATCTGTAAAAAATCCCTCTATTTTCTTTTGGGGAAGTTTATGGCAATTTAAGTGGCTGATCGCTGCCCTTAACATCCCGCAAAGAACTGAGGGAAAGCACTGGTGGACAGTGTGTTGTTTGCTTCCTCACTGTTAAGAAGCTCTTTCGGCCAAAGGGGGATGGACACCCCGCAGGTGTTTTCCCCCTTTAAACCTGCCCTTTTTCGCTTCTTAGCAGGGGACCCCCCGTGGGGTTTCGCTGTCCAAGACCCGGGGTGAAAAAAATCTCCGTCTTTTGGGGTAAACAGGGGATATGGGGGTTAAGTAGCTCGCTGCAGGGCCATTCCAATGGGGGGGGGACATGCATTTGAAACTTGGGGCGTCGGGCCCGGGTTTGGGTGAGGGCCCCCTCACTCGGGCCGGGGAAATGGTGGGAAAAGCAATCCACTCGCAACGAGTTTCCCTTTCCCCTTCTCACCCCTCCAACCGGGGAGGGGGGGGGAGCCCCGTCGGGAGGGGTCGCCTTGTTGAACAATAGCAGTGCAAACCCCCCCAAAAGTGTCCAGTCTGCTTTCACTTGAAGAAAATTTATATCGGCAAAACTGAGGGAAAACGCGGTTGGGTTCCCCATCATAGTCTACCAGGATGGAATCTGGGATTGATGTTTTCAGCCTTGACGACAAAAATCTGCCGACGGAAAAAATAAGAGTGGCCAAGGGCGGGCCCCTTTCACACCAACCGGGGATGTAAGGCCCTCGGGGACACGATCGGGCAAATTTGGGCCCAAATCGGCCTCGATGCTTTGGGGTGGGAATTTTGGGGACCTCGCATTTGGGGGAGAACTGACCTCCGTGGGGGTGGGCCATTTTTGCGGGCCTGCAAGTCTGGTCCTTTAAAGTCGATACCTCCGTAAACCCAACATGAACATCCAACCAAGGCCCTTTCTTTTTTGATAAAAGCACACACGGCCCTGTGCAAAAACCCGGAGGCAAATTTAAAGGTTTTTTTCCCCCAAAGAAAATCACTAGGGGCCGCAATTTTAACCCGGGGGATGGTTACGTTCTCAAAAAAGGAAACAGGGATGGGGCCCGGTCCCCTTTTTTGGAACCCCCGGGTTGATTTAAAAAAAAGGGGGGGTGGTCTGCCCGGGGCCCCGTGTCCCGTTGAACCCCCGCCCCACACCAAAAGCCTGACCATGGTCGGGTATTGACGGCGGGGGCAGGGTCCCCGGACAACGATCGGCTGACCATCGGTAAGGTGAGGGTTGGCGTCACAGGGAAAAAGGTGCTAGTGCACTGGCTGAACCAAACCACTACAAATAACTGTTGACGCAGCCCCAAAAAAGGGCTGGGCGCTACCTGAATGCAGATATCGAACCCGTTGGGGGGCGGAGAGAAAGGGAAGAAAAAGTTACCGTCTTGGGGGACTGAGTCAGACAGCGCACCAGCCTGTTTTTTTACAGTGGGTGGACGGGCCCCCAAAAGAAGGCCTGATGGCAGTCACAGTAGTAGTCAGAGGTGCTATTTCCCCCTTTTTCAAGGGGGATAGCAAACCCCTGGTTTTTCCCCCGTGTTAGGGGGCCTTTTTTTGCCCCCCGCCTGCCCCGTTTTGACAACGTGGCAGGGGGGGTTCCTAATAAAATCTTGAGGCCTATTTATTTGGGCACCCAAAAACCTCAAATATTTTAATTAAAAAAAAATAACCACGCCCGCAAAAGGGAACAACTCAGTTTGTACCTGGCCCCGAGGACCAGGGGCAAGCTGGACAAGGGGAAAAAAACGAAAAATCAAAGAAATATAAAAATTTTTCAGATTGAAAAAAACGGCAGAGTCCAAAAAAGGGGGTTTAAAAAATTTTTAAAATTTAAAAAAGAAAACTACACTAGAATGCGTTGGGAAAGGTTTTACTTAGTTTCGCAAATACAAAGAAGGACCCTTTTAGGTGAAGCCTACTGGAGTGGCCTTCACCTGAAAAAAAAAACTAGACAATGCAAAAATATTTCAAGTGTAAAACTTTCTTAAAAATGAAAAAATTTGGGCAAGAAGCCTAATCAAACGAAAAAAGGAGAAAAAACTTTAAAAAAAAGATAACTTGTTAAATGATAGAAATCCCAAAAAATAAAGAACACAAAAAACGCCGAAAACACAATCAAAAAAAAAGTGTTTGGTTGGAATCGGGGACACAATGCACGTAATGCTAAGGTACAATAATGGGACAGAGAGCGGGGGCGGAAAGAAAAAACCCTACCTCCGACCAAGGACAGTGTGTGTTGGTGATTTTTTATTTATTTTTTTTATTTTTTTATTTTTTTATTTATTTATTTTTAATTTTTAATTGAAACCCATGGGGAGAGGGAAAAAAGGGTTCCAAAAGGATATATTATCTCAAAACGAGAAAAAAAAAACATAAAAAGTGACGGAAATCAAAAAAGACCCTTTAAAAAATAATGAAGGCAAAAGAAAAAAATAAAATAGGAAAAGCCCGAGGGCTTTCATCCTTTCCCTCCTTTACTAAGGGAAACCCAAAGGGGAAAAAATAAATAAACAATGTTAGGGTTTGGGGGACAAAACCCCATCCCTCCTAAAGGAAAAAGATTTGGCTTTACAGGGCCAGTGCCTGACAGAAGAGGAGCTCCCCATCAAGGACCCGGGGCAGACGGGCCCCTCTAAACACACCCCGCCCAAAGCCGTCTATCGTCCCCGCCCAAGGGGCCAAGCATACTCCTTGAGGGGTTCGGGACTTCAGACGGGGGTTTGAGGACCACTTCGTAGGGAGACGGCACCCTGCCGTCCCTTTAAAAGCAGAATAGTAGCCTGTAATTGTTTTCTTTGGGCCCCAAAAGAGAACGAAGTTGGCCAGATTTGATTTTTTACCGATTGTGGAGGGGTTGTCCGGGGGCCCAAACCCACATACAAATCTTGGGGAGACAACCTAGGGGTCCCAGAATGCTTCTTATGAGGGGGGGTCCCCCAATCGCCACAGGGTACGGCCTGCCCGGGCAGGAAAAACCAAAACCCTGTGGGCCCCGCCCACCCCTCCAAACCCGGCACCAAGGGGGCACAGGGGGGGAGGGGGACCAAACCCCCATGAAATGGAAAAAAGGGGGCCCAGACGGTTTCTTTTTGAAGCGCCACAAACCCCCTCGGAATCTGTCCCCAAGGGTGGCGGCGGGGCTAGGCTTTCCAGTTGATGCGGTCCCTTGGACCCCTTTACCCTCCCGCGGAACCGTCTATGCCGAGCCCCTTCACCAGGGTGTCAAGCAGGGGTTGGGCCCCCTGTTGGTCACGGGAATTTGAGGGGGCCCACATGCCAAGAGTGGGGACGGGAGAAGAGCGATGGTGGGGCCCGGGTTAGGCCCGGAATCTCCCTGACCCCACGAAAGCGGGGGTCCAAAAAACCCGGATCCTGTTCCCATTTATCCCCAGGGGGTTCGCGGTACGACGCGGCAGATCGTCGAAGCCCCCTAGTGTTTCCCAAACCCCCCCCCCACTCATCCCGACGAGTAGGGCACCGAACGTCCTACACCCCGTGAAGACCAGGATGGAAAAAAAACGGGGTGGTCGCTGAGGGGTCATTTAAAGGGCAGCCCTGGAGGGATTCACGCAGGCCCCAGACAGTAGGGGGGGAAGTTTCTTGGCTTGGTTGCAGGGGGAACCAAGCAACCAGAAAACCCTGCGGAGGAACTCGGACGTCTCCGGGCTGCAGGCCCACCGATTTGGGGGGGGAAAAAAGACTTTCCCCCCAAAAACCAGCGTCGGTACTTTCCGAGGAAGGGGGGGTCATGGGGGTGACCCGGGAATTAAAACGTCCAAGTTGGGGCAAAAATCGGTGTGTGTGTGTGTGGGGTGTGTGTGTGTGTGTGTGTGTGTATGTATGTACTATGTATGAATGTATGTACTATGTATGTATGTATGTATGTATGTATGTATGTTATGTATGTATGTATGTATGTATGTATGTATGTATGTATGTATGTATGTATGTATTATGATTATGTATGTATGTATGTATGTATGTATGTATGTATGTATGTATGTATGTATGTATGTATGTATGTATGTATGTATGTATGTTGTATGTATGTATGTATGTATGTATGTATGTATGTATGTATGTATGTATGTATGTATGTATGTGTATGTATGTATGTATGTATGTATGTATGTATCTACTGTACTATGTATGAGAGCTTGTGGCACTGAAGACATAACTACATCAATGAACAGGTATGTAGACCCACGCTAGCACAACTAACTACTGCACCTATAACGCTGCGAATGAAGTACGATACAAACTGCGAATGGTACCTGGAGCTTGGCAAGCACGTCGATGAGGACCCTGTCGAACGCTTCCCCAGTCATGATAGACGCATCCGCGTACCCAGTGAAGCTCTGTTGCCAGTCATCAAAGACCCCAGCGAGCATAGTGACGCATGATCTCTCGGTAGAAAGGCCGTGGTGTTTGCCCCATTTTGTTGATCGCTTGAGCAAACCCTC
>JAMZAV010010599.1:0-21882 GCA_024449915.1 Sweltsa coloradensis
CGCTTTCAAAACTGGCAGTTCTTTTTGAGATTCGAGCCTCCAGAAATTTCACCGCATAAGTACGGTTAAGCCGGAATCGTGTAAACAAACAGACAAAATACAAGAAAAGAAAGAAAAAAACATTCCGGATTTTTTCCTCCATTCATGAAATGGAATCTTTGCTTCGCTCATCCATTTTACTAGGAAGCTTTGCAAACACTTTTTCAGGTGCGTTGTTGGATAAGCGTAATTGGTGCATGAGCTGCCATGTGTTTATGCGGATTTTATGTTGTTCTGTGAAAAAAATCATTACAATCGTAAAGCATGTAAGTGTTATAAATCGATGACTTTTTTAAACGCAAAAAAGGGTCAACTTGCGATTTTCATGAGAAATAATATTTTGATTGCGCTCAAATTTCACACGAATATATAAATTCATACAATGAAGGTACTGTGAAAAAATCATTACAATCGATAAAGCATGTAGTATGTTATAAGTTGATTTTTTAAAACGAAAAAAATCGTAAAATAGCGATTTTCATGAGAAATAATCTCTTGATTGCGCTAAAAAACGTGGCAGTTCTAAGTTCAGAGATTTGAAGGCTTCCAGAAAATTTCATTGCAACTAAAGTATTGGTTTACCCGGAATCGTGAAACAAACACAAAAAAATACAACAGGAATAAAAGAAAAAAAGAAAAAACATTCTGGATTTTTTGCCGGTGTAGTGGAATGGAATCTTCGCTTCTCTCGCTACGCTCATCAGTTAAACAATAAAGAAAAGCATATTGTTTTTCTAACTATCAAATAAAGGGCTAAGCAGATCAACAAACCCAGTACGTTAATAGTTTTTAAAGCAACTTAAGTAATTATGGGTACGAAATTGATTTTGTATTTGTTTGAAATCTTAATGAAGCAACGTAACGTCCCTTTCAATTTCCGGAAGTCGGCTAACTTCCGAGAGGAGGGGAGGAGATGGAATCGAAAGCGTCGTCGAGTGTTGGAGAAATGAGGCAAAGAAATTATCAACCCAAACGGAAGGAGCGTCGAGTCTCTGCTGCTGCGGATAATTACATTTTATGTTTTCTAAAAGTTGATCAATAACACTAATTTTGTTATTTCTCGAATAAAACGAGGCCAGGGACGGTTGCACATTCTCTTCAGGAGGTTTCTAACAAGGGTGGTTGTGAAGGAAGGGTATGTCAGAGGTTTTAACTTTAGTCGTGATAGACTTCAGCATCGATCTCGGACCTCGCGAATCAGAGCCTCGTGACACAGATAATAGAGTACACCACGTAGTGCACGTATTATCTGTGCTTCTGCTTTACGATCTAGCTATTCGGATACCTACATATTCTATCGGCGCGTTTGATAGCTGTCGTCCAGTTATACGGGCATCCGCAGGATATTTCACAAGGGGTTTAAGCCGAAGTAAAGTATAGGCCCTAGTTAATTTATTTAATTACAAATTACTTGCAACTCAATTCAACTTTTGGACAATAAAAGCAAAAGAAATATAGGGTGCATGATGTTACAAATGCATGACACGTATACAATTTGCGTGTTGTGGTGTGTTGTACGATCTGTAACCACATTTGTCTTAGGCTAATAGCTGAGTGTTATCTTGAGTATCGAGGCAGGATTATTTTTTACATAATTATTATGAATTTATGTGAGATTGCACTTTTTTGGGATTGAAAATATTACACATTCAATAAATTCAATTCAAATGGAATGACTTGTAACGTGCAAAAAAGGAAAACGTAATAAAACGTGTTCGTAACAAGAGTGAGTAAACTGATTCCAAGCAGTTTTTGGACATTTTCGAGATAAAAACTTGATAAACGGCTTTATTCCGTGACTGAAATTACTACACTTTTGATTATTTCCACTCACAATCCGAGTAGGTAAAAACGATTTTATTTTTATCTTTGTTAAATAAACAGTCAAAAACTAAATATAAACTAGGGCGACGGTCGATCGCCGCAGCCAAGCGCACGCGACTACTAGTAGGCGATGATAACTCGACCCTGTTTACTCCTACTTAAGTGTTTTTTTCAGCTATCTGCACACGCCGTCCCGAAAGATTTACAATCTTGAAACTCGGTTTATGACCTGATAATGTGGACCTTGATTTCCAGCATTCACCATGAAGCACCTGATGAGTTATCATCATAAGATTAGGCATGATGGCACATAATAATATGAAAAATAATCCACCGAGAGGCAAGCTATATTCACCCCCACACCCCCTAAAATTAGAATAATTCATAGTTCTAACCCAAATTAAATTTTTATTCAAATTAGTTATTAAAATTATTTTTTAATGTGTTTAACCCAATCGGCCTATTCTCATTTCCTAAACCACATTTTTTCAAACCCCATTTATAATAGCTTTATTATTTTTATCTTGATTTCCACATTCACCATGAAGGCACCGAATGAGTTATCAGCATGAAATTTTGCAAGATGGTACATAATAATATGAAAAATAATAATCCGCCAGGAGGCAAGCGATGGTTCACCCTCACTGTTCCCTACCACCCTTAACTTTGGGAAAAACGTTAGGTCGTATTTAATACAATTTGAATGTTTTAATTGCTGATAAATTAAAATTATGCGTCAATGTGTTATAGTCCAGTCAACAAATCATTCACACAAAAACCCAAGACGACATAAACCATAGGAAATTAATTAAAAACATTGTATATTGCCAACTCCTGATTGTAATCAAAATCAAAAGATGGTTGCTTTTGTTTCTAGACAATCTGTTTTAAAGGCACTATCACTGAATATTACGAATTTCACGTTTTTCACGCATTGATATGAAACAATCAACAAAAATATGTGATATCCCCCCAAATACAAAAATTTGTAAAAAAATAAAAATAAACGGCAGCCAAGATCTCCTTTAGAAGGCTTCGGCTGAGAATGCTGTTAGATGTAGAAGTTGAGCCAAGCATTTCGTTCTTTCTCCTTAGTTTCGCATTGAAAAGATGTAAGATCATTTCGCCTGTTGACGAGCGCCAAGCCAACCATTTTCGTGTTAAAAAAGTAAAAATGATAAACTCAAAATCATTAAAAAAAATTACTTGGCCATTGAGTTTTTAGAGTTCTCGTAATGAACCAAATTCAATGACCAAGTAATTTTTAGTTTTTTTTAGAGTTCTCGTAATGAACCAAATTCAATGGCCAAGTAATTTTTTTACGATTTAGAGATTAAATCTTTACTTTTTTACCACGAAAATGGTTGGCTTGGCGCTCGTCAACAGGCAAAATGATCTTACTTCTTTTCAATGCGAAACTAGGGAGAAAGAATGAAATGCTTGGCTCAACTTCTATATCTCACAGCATTCACAGCCGAAGACTTTGGAAGGAGAGCTTGGCTGCCGTTTTTTGTAAACAAATTTTGTATTTGGGGTTGGGGGGGGGGATATTACTAACAATGGCTCAGTAATTGATAGTATAAAATAAGTAAGTATCTTGTTTAATTTTTAAAGTCGTAGAAACACTGGTTCTCCTGTTGCATGCAATAATTTACATAGTAAATACTTTAATTATATTTTTAGTAACGATTTTTAAAAAACACGCAAGAGCCATTCAAGCATTGAGAATAAAGGACGCTCCAATCTCAAAAATTATATTTCCGCATGATTGCCTTTAATTGATTCACATTTTATTTTCTCTGGGTTGCAAAGTGCAGGCTAGAAGATTGAGAGTGATTGAAGGAGATTGAATCAACACCCTTAAAATAATGCCTCATTTTTAAATAATGGAGGATTTTAAAAATTTTAAAAAACGTGTAGTAAGGGGTTGTCTACCGTTGACAGAGGATTGTATTAATTGTGGTATGGTTTGAATTCCCAACCGCTAGAATTTCATTAAATACTGAGTGTGGCTCATGCTTATTTGAGTTTCTTTTACTTTTCACCGAAAAAATATGTTTATTCGAATACAAACTCATTTGCATTTCATGCATGGCATTATCTCAGTTATATGTGTTGAAAATGGCAATGGTTTTGCAAGGGGGGTGGTGGTCAAACCGTCAATTGCCCCACCCTTACCCCCATCACCATGTGGTCGCCCATGCGTCCAAACCATCCTCGTTTAAGTTCAACGTTCGTTACTGGAAAATTAATATTTAAATCCATCTGATTCCGCGAATAAAAATTTAGATTCTTTTTATATATAAATTTGCCATGGGAAACCTGCTAAGGGTGCAATGCTTGCACCCCGTCGTGTGTATTTTTACCAGGAAAACGCTTAAGTCCCGCCGCGTTGTTGGATGAGCGTAATTGGTGTATTGAGCTGCCATGTGTTATACGGATTTTCTGTTGTTCTGTGAAAAATCATTACTAAGTTGAAGATTTTTTTAAAAATTAATTTAAATTAAATAAAAAATAACTTTATTTTTAATTTTTTTAGTTAATCGTAATTTAAAAAAGAAAAAAAAATCGTAAAATTGCGATTTTCATAAGAATTAATTATTTGATTGCGCTCAAATTTCACACGAATATATTAATTTGTAAAATTAAGGTTCTGTAAAAAATCATTACAATCAGATAAAGCATGTCGGTTTATAAGTCAAAGAATTGGTTTAAAAAAGAAAAAACACGTAAAATTTCGATTTCATGAGAAATAATTTTTCGATTGCGCTCAAATTTCTCACGAATATCTAGGGCCTAAATTCATAAATAATGGTTCTGTGAAAAAATCATAACAATCGGATAAAGCATGTAGGTGTTATAAGTAGAAGAAATTTTTCAAAAATCGATAAAATCGTAAAATTGCGATATTAATGAGAAATAATATTTTGATTGCGCTCAAAAACGTGGCAGTTTCTAGTTCAGAGATTTCGAAGGCCTCCTTAAAATTTCATCGCAATTGGAGTATCGGTTAGCCGGAATCGTGCGGACAAACACCCAAAATACAAAAAAATAAAAAAAAACATTCGGCATTTTTTTCTCCAGTGTAGTGAAATGGAATCTTCGCTTCGCTCGCTACGCTCGTCCAACTATGTATTTTAGAGTTTAATTATTATTATTATTTATTATCGAAGGAGACGTTGAAGAGAGAGGTGAATCGTGGAACCAGGTGACGGAATTGAAGCTGTGGGAGGACAGGAAAGAGTGGAGAAAATTGGTGGAGAAGCAGATGATGCAGGATGAAGATGACGATGAAGATGATGATGAAGAAACGCTGAGCCTGGCAATCTCGGCAAAAAATAGTTTCGTGCCCTAGATATCGGTGTGAAGAACACCACTCAACCTGACATTGTTGGAAATGAGTTTTTATGATTATTATTATTTATTGGATGTACATTAAATACTTACTCGGTCCAAACGGGAGCTATATAGCTGGTTATACGGACATGTGTCAAGCACGTTCATGTAATCACACTAGAAAAACGCCTAAGTCGTTGTTAGACGAGAAAATGAGCCATGTTTTGAGTACCCGTGAACATTTTATTTCCTCCCCCTACCTAAAGCTGGATCCAGCATTGGTATTTCCTCCCTTGCCTATCATAGACTAGAGTAACGCATTATGGCCTTACATTAAAGTTAACGCGCCCTTATCCAACTAAACTCAAAAGTAAAAACCCTGACATGTATACCTTATATATTATCAATCAACTTGAATGAAAATGTTCCCGGGTACTCAACAGATGACTCGCTCACTCTTCTAACAACTACTTTGGCGTTTTCTAGTCTAGTTCGCTCGGGCCCTTTAAATACCCGAATGTGCGAGACCCGAATTCAAATCAACGGTCAGGACAGATTTGTTATTTTCTGTATTGTATTTTTAGATAAGGGAGCGCAGGCTACTGAGTCCTTACAATTCAGAGAAACGGCACTTATTATGTCCCTGTGTTTTGTGAGTAGTGATTGAGCAACTGTGTACGCAAAAAATCATGCGAATCGATGAACCTATTGACCTGAAATTTAAAATATACATCCGGTACGTATTTACTGAGAACTGTTAACAAAATCAACTACATCCGTTGCGATTTAAATCTACAAGAATTAAAAAATTGAAAAATAGGCTGAACTGTGTAGAATTCAATTAAACGGCTATGGTTGGTGTTCCTAGAAGAAATTATGGAGCATGTTTGAAATGGATACAATACTATGCAAAACATAGCCAGTACGAAATACGTGTAAAGATTGCAAGGTTTACTCAATCTCCCAGCGGAATTTGGTGGAACCCTGGAACGTGCAAAATTCGATACAACCTGCTAATGCAATGCATTCACCGCCTGACATTTAAAACGTGAATCGATAATTATTTCTTTAAGAACAAAACCATTTTTTGTTAAAAATTTAATGTTACATATTCAGCCTATTCCCAATCAATTATTTTTTCGAAGGTTTAAATCGAAACGGATGTTGCTGATTATGTAAACAGTTCTAAGGAATCTGGTTCCGGATGAGCGCAATCGGTTTAACGATTCGACCGATCTTTAGCGTACACACTCACTCACTCACCAACGCAGGCAACGTTAAATTGTAAGACTTAGGCGCTGTGCTCCCTGGTTTTTAATAACTAGAAAAACGCCACAAAGTCGTTGTTAGACAAGTGAGCGAGTCATGTGTAGAATACCCGGTAACATTCCCTTTCTAAAGGCTGGATCCAGCATTGGTATTTTCCTCCCTCGTCTAGCCCTAGAATGGTCTTACAGTTTTCGCACCCTTATACCAACTAAACTAAAAACCCTATCGTTTTTACCTTATATTATATAAATCAACTAATTTGCAAATGTTCCCGGGTATTCAACACATGACTTGAAGACTCGTCTAACAACGACATTTAGTGGGGTCTATAAGCCTAACAATCGTGCAAATCGTGAAGAAAGCATGAAAATTGGTGAATTTACTAATATGACCACAAGGAATCCAAAAATCGATGGCCCAAGTTGAGTTCCTGTAACTTTTTTTTTAAATTTAAAATTAAATAAAATTAATTGATTAATTAACCAACAAATTTTTTTTTTAAAGGAGTCAACACAGTCGACATTGGTATCAAATGAAAGCTTTTTTTACGGAGAATGAATAAATAAAAAAATATTAAAAAATTAATTAATTAATCATCTAATTAATTGAATTTTAGTAATTTTTACCACTTTCGATTTATGTATAATTATTTTACACCTAAAATTCTACCGATTCTCATACAATTTCACCTTTCTTTACAAACATAATGCCAATAATCCAATTTGATGGCCCCAAAAAAAATTCCTTCAACTCCCAGATTTATGGATTAATGAAATTAAATTAGATTAATACCAGTTAAATGTTTGACTTCACAAACCACAGTCAACTGATGTATCAAATAATAACAAAACAAGCATAATTAAAGAAAAAAGTGAGGGCCCCCAAAGGTCGGGTTCTTATCACTTTTCCATAAATTCAATTAATTCAATTAACGGCAATTAATCAAAAAAATTACAAAATTAATGTACAAAATAAAAAACAGCATAGTCGACTTGGGTATAAAATGAAAGCTTATTTCACGAGTAAATAATATGGTGAAAAAATATTTTTCATTAATTAATAAATCATCCAATTAATTACATTTTAGTAAAATTAATACCACTTTTGACTTTTGTAAGTTATGTATTCCAAAACTTTACCGATTGTCATAAAATTTCACCACTTTAAAAACATAATGCCAATTAATCCAAATTTTTATGGCCCCAACGAAATTCCTGCAACCCCCAAATTTTTAATGGATAATGAAATTGACAATGAGCTAGATTCCCTTAAAATTGTCTTAACATTCAATTATGCGCAAACGATTGACAATTTGAAAGTATTAAAAACAATATGATTACAATAAACCTAAATAATGATGGGTCCAAATTTGAATTCCACTTAATTATTATTAATTGAATTAATGGAATTAATTCTATTTATTTCAATCAAATTTTGTAAATGATCACAACATAGTCGACTTGGGTACCAATGAAAGCTTTTTTTTTATGAATGATTAAATGCAAAAAAAAAATATATTTATTTAAATTAATTAATCATCTAATTAATTACAATCTAGATTAATTTACCTCTTTGGTTATGTATAGGTATCAAAAAATCTACCGTTGTCATAAAATCTTACCACTTTACTAACACGATGTCAATAAAACAATAAAAAAAAATAATTATAGCACCAAACAAAATTAAGGCATAAGTTTATTAATATGCTATCCGTTAATTACACTATAATTTAATTAATGTAATTAACGGATAGCATATTAATAAACATATGCCTTAGTAAAATTCTGTCAATGTTCTTAATTACCATACAATTGGCTATTATTTAATACACCAGTTGACTGTGGCACGTGAACTAGCTAATTCTTAATTTCATTTATTTAATAAAATGTAAGTTACAAGAATTTTGTTTGGTGCTATAATTATTTTATTTTATTTTATTGACATCGTGTTAGTAAAGTGGTAAGATTTTATGACAATCGGTAGAGTTTTTGATACCTATACATAACCAAAAGTTAAAAATTAATCTAGATTGTAATTAATTAGATGATTAATTAATTAACTAAAAAAAATATTTTTTCGCATTTTAATCATTCATAAAAAAAGCTTTTTATTTGGTACCCAAGTCGACTATGTTTGATCATTTTCACATTTGATTGAGATATATGTAATTAATTCCATTAAATTCAATTAATAATAATTAAATGGAATTCAGTTTGGACCCATCATTATTTAGGTTTATTGTAATCATATTGTTTTTAATACTACAAATTGTCAATCGTAGCGCATAATTGAAAGTTAAGACAATTTTAAGGGAATCTAGCTGATTGTCAATTTTATTAATCCATAAATCTGGGAGTTGCGGGATTTCGTTTGGGGCCATCAAAATTTGGATCAATTGGCATTATGTTATTAAAGTTGTGAAATTTTATGACATCGGTAAAGTTTTTGGAATACATAACTATACAAAAGTCAAAAGTGGTATAATTTTTACTAAAAATGTAATTAATTGGATGATTAATTTTAATTTAAAGAAAATATTTTTTCACATATTATTTACTCGTGAAATAAGCTTTCATTTGATACCCAAGTCGACTTTGCTGTGTTTATTTTTTACATTAATTTTGTAATTTTTTTTGATTATTGCCGTTAATTGAATTATTGAATTAATGGAAAAGTGATAAGAACCCGACCTTGGGGCCATCACGTTTCTCTTTAATTATGCTTGTTTTGTTATTATTTGATACATCAGTTGACTGTGGTTTGTGATGTCAACATTTAACTGGTATTAATCTAATTATTAATTTCATTAATCCATAAATCTGGGAGTTGAAGGAATTTTGTTTGGGGCCATCAAAATTTTGGGATTTATTGGCATTATGTTAGTAAAGGGGTGAAATTGTATTACAACCCAGTAAAATTTTAGGTGTACATAATTATACTAAATCGAAAGTGGTAAAATATTACTAAAATTCAATTAATTAGATGATTAATTTAAATTAATTTTTTAATATTTTTTTATTTTTTCCCATTCTCCGTAAAATAAGCTTTCATTTGATACCATGTCGACTGTGTTGACTCCTTTAAAAAAATTTTGTTGGTTAATTATCAATTAATTTTATTAATTCAATTAAAAAAAAAGTTACAGGAACTCAATTTGGGGGCCATCGTTTTTGGATTCTTTTGTGGTCATATTAGTAAATTCACCAATTTTTTATGCTTTCTTCACGATTTGCACGATTGTTATATATTGGAGCTTATAGACCCCACTAATTGGCGTATTCCTAGTCTAGTTAGCTCAAGCGCCTTTAAATCCGGAATGTTGGAGACCCACGGGTTCAAACAACGGTCGGGATAGATACGTAATGTTATTTCTGGATTATTTAATTATTTCTGGAAAATTATAGGACATGTTATGAAATGGATACAATACTATGGAAAACATAGCCTGTGCGAATACGTGTAAAGAATGCAAGGTTTACTCATCTCCCAGGGTATTTTGGGTTTGATTCGATACACCTCTGTCGCTGCATAAGCTTGCATGAAAAAAACCATTGTAGTTTTTATTAAATCCATCGCATGTTCAGCTTGTTTTGCTCATTTTGTTAGCAATTCCTCTCATGCATAAAGATTTACCGGCGCAAAGTTGCGTCTCAAAAAAGGCGGACTTGCGAAAAATCAATATTACTAGGGAAACGCTTAAAGTCGTTTTTTAAACGAGTGAGTGAGCCATGTTTATAGTAAACCCCGGGATCATTCCTCATACTGGGCTAGATCCAGCCTTGGGTATATGGGAGGAAAAGGGATGTTCCCGGGTTTCTCGACAATTGGCTCACTCACTCGTTTAACAAAGACTTAAGCGTTTTTCCCTAGTTATTAAAATTGAACATTAAAAATGCGAATCGTGATCGAAACGTATTAGCGTGAAACATTAACAAATTTCAAAGATAAAACAAAATCACCTAATTTTTATTTCCCATTTAACACCCCTCAAAAATAATATGTGGGTGTAAAAATATAAAAAAAAGTTCTCACTTACGGGCATCGAACCGCATCACTCTGTGCGGTAGGCTTAATCCTTATCCTTAAGCCATGCCACCAGGTAATCCCGTCCCACTAGCTGCTACTAAACAAATGCATCGACATTCTAAAAAATCACATTTTTAAATTTTTTGTAGGCTTAAATCGCAATTAATCTAGCTATTTTGTTTTAACAGTTCTCAGTAAACTCGTACCGGATGTCTGTTTAAAATTTCAGCGCAATCTGTTCAGCGGTTCGGCTGATTTTTTGACGTAAAGACAGACAGACAGACACACAGAATCACAGAATGAGGGCCGTTTGAGTTGAATGGAGACACTCGGGTCGCTCCGTCCCTCGTTTAACTAGGGAAACGCCAAAGTCGTTGTTAAACGAGTGAGTGAGCCATGTGTTGAGTACCCGGTATCATTCCTCATACTTGTGGTATAGGGGAGGAAAGGGGATGTTCCCGGGTACTCAACACTTGGCTCACTCACTCGTTTTTAATAACGACTTTGGCGTTTCCCTATTATTGTCTTATCAGTTCTCTCACACCAATATTACGTGGTCTTCCAAACTAATGTCCAACATTATTCATCTCGTCGCGTAATAAATATCGGAGCATTGAATAGTTAAACTGATAACATCTCATATATGAATGAACGACAATCACAACAAAAGCTGAAATGAAACTATACGTAGAATCACGATTACCAAGAACAACGGCCTTCACAAAGACAACATAAGACTCCACGTAGCGCGCTCTCGTCGGGCCGGTCAGATGCCCGGGGGGGGGGGGGGGGCGCGGGAAAGGGATAAGCAGTCTATTTTTCAATTTATTATTTCTTGTAGGTTTAAATCAATCAATTCAAATAATGGCTTTTGAGTTCATGAATTATCTTCTTGGAGATGGAAGAACTTTTTCAATGTTATTTCTATTCGTAGCCTAAGCCTACTTATCCCAGGAGGGGATTTTTTCAAATCAAACGTTACCTTCCAATTCCATTCACAGTACAGTTGAGAGAATACCCGCACACTTCCCCCCTCAAATTGCAAACCGGTACAAAAACACTATTTTATTGAGTCACTCGGGACACCGGTACAAGTGTTCTGACTTCTAAAACTGGTCCGTCTAGTCACCTTATTTAAACTCTTAATCACTCTGCAACAATAGTTATCTAAATTGAGCATTCAAAATGCGAATCGTGTTCAACACGTATTAGCGTGAAACATTAACAAATTTCCAAGATAAAACAAAATCACCTCATTTTTATTTCCCATTTAACACCCCTTCAAAAATAATATGTGGATGTAAAAGTATAAAAAAGTATTAACCAACAGGCATCGAACCCCAACCCTGCGTGCGGTAGCCTGAATGCTTACCACTGTGCTATGCCAGCCACGCAGATATCGTCCCGCTAGCTGCTACTAAACAAATGCTATCGATATTTTACAAAATCACATTTTTATTATTGTAGGATAAAATCGCAATGGATCTAGCTGATTTTGTTAACAGTTCTCAGTAAACTCGTACCGGATGTCTGTTTAAAATTTCAGCGAAATCTATTCAGCGGTTCGGCTGGTTTTCGACGAACAGACAGACAGACAAACAGACAGACATTCAGACAGACATACAGAATCACAGAATGAGAGCCGTTTGAGTTGAATGGAGACACTCGGTCGCTCCGCTCCCTCGTTTAATGTGCCGCAAATGTCGACACTCGATATTTCGGTTTGTTTTTTTTTATCAGAAATTAAACATTTGTTTGCTTACATGCAGTATACAGCAGACAAGAAACGAAAAATATTTTGTAAGAAATTGCATAAACGTTTATAAAGGTTGAGTTAGATTTGAGATCCTGTGACCGGTAGTATCCAAAAGCCTCTACTCCAAAGTGAGTGGTTATTGTAAGTTTTGAGCACTACACATGTTGCAGGTTACCCAAAACACACTGAGGAACGAGAAGCAAAACGGGACCATAAGGCACTCTCCAAACTTTTTGCCGCCGAGAGCGCGCCACCGTCGTGGTATGGTATCAGTTTGAATTTGTCACGGCCGCCTAGTGTATACTTCGGTAAGGCGTGCGCAATGCATTGAAAGAATGGATATTTTAATGCTTACAGTTGACCAAATAAATATTGAATCATAGTACAGTAAAACTAAATGATAAAACGTCTAGTGTTAGTATACTCTCTCAGGGTGGGTGGGTACCCATACAATTACAGTTAATGTGTAATATAACACACATAACAAAAACTTGTCAAAATACAGCCAAACCTTACACACTCAAAAGAAATGAGATCTAAAAAAGGGCCAAGCTCATTCTACCCTTCCGCATTTGTGCTTTCTTAAGTCATAAACGTACAGTGTCCCGTAACAGCATCCTTGAATAGCTAGGCAAAATAGAATTTGCATGATATTACGTTTAAATTAATTAGAAAAAAGAACTTGAATGAACTATTACGTTTAAATTATTAATTGCAAATTCTATTTTGCCAAGCTTTTCAAGGATGCTGTTACGGGACACTGTACGTTTATGAATTAAGAATGCGCAAATGTGGAAGGGTAGAATAAGCTTGGCAATTTTTAGATCTCATTTCTTTTGAGTGTGTAAGGTTTGGCTGTATTTTTAGAGTTTTTGTTATGTGTTATCTCATTAATTTTTTCAAGTTCCATTGCGCAATTATTTATTGGATGAGCGTAGCGAGCGAAGTGAGCAAATCGAAGATTCAATTTCACTACACTGGAGAAAAAAAATCCGAATTTTTTTGTTTTTTTTGCCTAAACCGATACTCTAATTGCGATGAAATTTTCTGGAGGCCTTCGAAATCTCTAAGCTTAGAACTGCCACTTTTTTAAACGCAATCGAAAAATTATTTCTCATGAAAATGGCAATTTTTACGATTTTTTTCGATTTATAAAAATTTCCTTCGATTTATAACACCTACATGCTTTATTAGATTAAGATGAATTTTTTACAGAACCTAAATTTTATAAAATTATAATATATTCGTGTAAAATTTGAGCGCAATCAAAAAATAATTTCTTAGGAAAATCGCAATTTTACGGTTTGTTTTATTTTTAAAACATTTCTTCAATTTATCACACCTACATGCTTTATCCGATTGTAACGATTTTTCATAGGACATTAATGTAATAATAGACTATATTAGTGTGAAATTCGAGCGCAATCGAAAAATTATTTCTCATAAAAAAAACAATTTTTCACTTTTTTTTACATTTCTTCGACTTAAACACCTACATGCTTTATCCGATTGTGTTGATTTTTTTTACAGAACCTAAATTATATGAATTTATAAATTAGAGTGAAATTTAACGCATCGAAAATAATTTCTCATGAAAATAGCATTTTACACATTTCTTCTTTTAAAAATTTTTTCCCCTCATTTAAAAAATGCGCCTGAAAAAGCGTTTGCGAAGCTTCCTAGTTAAATAAATAATTTATCAAAGTAAGAGGAGCGATGACCCCAAAACGCAATATGTACAACCAGAAAAAAAAACACAATTACAACAATAACCCAGCATTTAACTGGGACATATTGCGTTTTGCAGCAAATACCCAAAGTTTCTCATCAAATAGCATGTAGATATAGCGTTTTGCACCAGCAGAAAGTTTGAAAACTATAATATCTTGATTTTGTGAAGGTTCTGCAATTCATTTTTTTTTCGGATGGCATATTTCGTTTTGCGTCGTTTACAGTCTGTTGATTAAATTTCCTATGGAATTACCAATTAACAATAGGATGTAAAATATCTAGTGGCCAAGAGACTTGCTTTTAGTAAACAATTTAGGTCGATCATTGTCAAGTACTATAGTTACTTGTTTATTATTATATTCTTTTTTTTAGGCTTATATTAAAACCCTTTTATTTGGAAGCCTTCCAGCAAACGTTTTCAACTTTTTCTTTCAAAAGACCCTATTTCACTATTACCTTAATGCTCATGTAAAATATAAACCCGTTGTGGGCCCACCCGTTTGGTCAGACTTGCGGGCCGATTTAATCTGACAAATTAGACCGTAGCAGTAGCAGTAGCAGTAGCAAGCAGTAGAAGCTTATTCTTTAAAGTGATTTTGGGGCATGATTCAAGCCATTTTTTTCACCAAGAAGGAATGCTCGTATCCCAACCAAATTTTGCATGTGTTGTTCAGGTACCTAAATCGCCTCGATTTTGATAGTTTTCATGTTCACATCACGTTTTCATGACGGCGGGGGTGACACCTCGAAATCACCCCAACTCTGCTTGCTGTATCGGAGGACCTGCATGACGGGCACCTAGATCAAGGTGCCGTCCAAATCGACGTCAAGCTTTTAAAGGTGTTGAATGTTTGAGAATGTATTTACTGCCCGGGGGCCAGCGGCAGTAAGCAATTATGTGATGTACGATTTAACACATATTACATTTAATTACTAGGGAAACGCCAAAGTCGTTGTTAAACGAGTGAGTGCACCATGTGTTGAGTACCCGGTTACATTACTTTTCTTCCCCCTACCTTAGGCCTACCTAGCCTATGATGTGCTAGAGAGGCGCATCATGACCTTACAGTTGACGCGCCCGTCCCCGTATACCAACTAAACTTAAAAAAAACTATTATTTATACAAAATATATAATTATCAAACTTAAATGCAAATGTTCCCGGGTACTCAACACATGACTCGCTCACTCGTCTAACAACGACTTTGGCGTTTTCCTAGTCTAGTTGGCTAAGGCGCCCTTGTAGCCGAAATGTGAAAGAAGTGGGTTCAATCCACTGGTCGGGAAAGATTTTGTAATTTCTAGATTGTATTTCAAAAATAATTAAACATGTATTGAATTGCATATAACGCAGTGTAGTCCATCATCTGTGGCAATAGGGCCTACTATGGTAAACATAGCCAGTACGAAATACGTGAAAATATTGCAAGGTTTACTCAATCTACGAGCGGAATTTGGGGGTACCTTGACGTGCAACATTCGACAGACCTTGCATGGGCACGGCATTTCACGGCCAGGCGAATAACAAACAAAAATATCTTTTCAAAATCTAAAACATTGTCGTTAAAATAATTTCTAAACATTGAAAGTCTATTTTTCAGTTTATTATTTCTTGTAGGTTTAAATCGCAATGAATCTTGTTGATTTTGTTAGCAGTTCTCAATAAACTCGTACCGGATGCACTGAGCTCTATATACTTACGTGGAGGGCGCATGCTATGCTGTAACCTTGAAGCCTACATGGGCCTAAAGCGATGGGCCTATTATCGACGTCCCTCGATTTTATTGCGATTTTAATTGCGATTGCACCGCCGTCTAGATGTAAATCTTAACGTCAAGATGGCGGTCTGTGGCTAGCTTATTTTGAGATTATGTTTACTAGTAGACTTATTATTACAGTGGGTTTTTATCAGGGTCACTCAGGATGCCTAGGAATAGTGTTTACTGCAGTGTTACACCAAATAAACTGATAAACACAGGCCAGTGACACAGGTGAACGAATCTATTATGTTTAGTTCATTTGAATCTGCCGCTGATTAGGGACCTAAGAAAATGGCGGACGGCAAACTTCCGCCAACTTCACATCTCAACATTTGCCCCATATATATCAGATCTCCACGTAAGTATATAGAGCTCAGTGACCGGATGTCTGTTTAAAATTTCAGCGCAATCTGTTCAGCGATTCGGCTGATTTTCAACGTACACACACACACTTACACACGCACATATAAAAACAATAAGGGCCGTTTAAGTCGAATGGAGATTACTCCGTTCGCTTCGCTCACTCGTTTAATAAAGAAATATTTGAATGTAATATTATTATATTTTATTCATTTAAAAACACATCCTCGAAACTTATAAATTTTGCTACTCAAAGTTGATAACACAAAAAATAATAATGATTCTTTCATGTGAAAACTGCAAAATATTGTCATATACTTGGGTTTGGGGGGTGGGGGGAATAATGTGTGACATTTTTACTTTTACTTGTTTTGTTTCAATTATTTATTTATTGATCAGTAAAGCCTTAAAAAGTGCACATATTGAACGTCCATGGTCGCAGGGTTTTATAAATTCAGAGGGGTGCTGAAATATTCTAGGAAGTTGTGTAAAAAGTTTCTTAGCTGCGTTGTTGTGTATATTATATCAGTAACGAAATTAGCATTTTTGTAATCGTCAAATAACACTGCTTTGGATGTTTTATTGGATCATTTAGTAAATATTGTGTGCGGAGATTGACCACTGAGGTTAGTTTGTACTCTAGGAAGGAATAATAAAGCGTAACCGCATTAAAATACACCTTTTAAAATCCATTTTCGGTTCATGTTTGCACAGGAAACGTTACCAATATCTTTTATTACTAGGGAAACGCCAAAGTCGTTGTTAGACGAGTGAGTGAGCCATGTGTTGAGTACCCGGTAACATTTCTTTTCTTCCCCTTCCCTTTAGGCCCCCCTACCTATCAATAGGCTACATTGAGCTTATGGCCTAAACTATGGCCTAAACTTTCCCAAAACCCCCCGGACCAACAATCTAACATTAAGAAAGCCCGGCATCCAGGGGAATATTCAGTTGAAGCTGCCAACAAAGCAACCCTCCGCACAGTGATTTCCCCCAATACCCTTTTATTATAAAATATAATTAAAAACTTAAATGCAAATGTTCCCGGGTACTCCCACATACTGCTCACCGCAAAACTACGACTTTGGCTTTTTCCCATCTAGTTGGCTTAAGCGCCCTTGTACCGAAATGGGGAACGGGGTTCAATCCCCTGGCGGGAAGATTTTGTAATTTCTAGTTTGCATTTCAAAAAAATTATAACATGTTTGAATGCATAAACGCATTGAGTCCATCATCTGGGGCAATGGGGCCTACCACCTTAAGTGCGAAACTTAAATGCCCCCTGCAGAGTGATTTGCTGTCGTGGTGGGCGCGCGTCCCGCCGCTACACTAGCGCGACCTCCCCAAGGTCGAGTCTTTTTTGTAAACTAAAAGCATCCGCCTCTAAAGGTCAGTGTTTTACAACTTTTACAACAACAAATTGGGGGCGGGGGGGGCGCCCAGTCAGGAAAGCTTATATCTATCCCGTTTCTCCGTGTGGAAACCTACGTAGCCATGATAGATAGAGCTTCTTGCCCACACTAGCGCACCGGGCCCAAAGTCGAGTCATTTGAGTGAACAAAAATGTAAACAAAAACAATTGACGAATGCCGAAAAATTAAACAATCTATTTTCAAGGGCTACCCTAGTCTGGCTATTTAAATTGCAGTCAAAAAACTGCAAGAAGATGATAATTTTTTATTATGTATCAACCATTAAAACCTACTTTCTAATCCCGGGTGCCTAGGCCTCCCCCTGGGCCTAGCCAGGGGCCCTAGGCGGGCTTACCCCTGGGCTTTTTTTTAAAAAAACGACTGTATGTATCATTTATTATAGTAAAAAAAATAAACGTAAAACGAAACTTATATCCAGTCAATCCTGCTGTACTTTTAAATCACGTCAAAAGTGCAAAAAAATTACATCGTTTTAAATTCAGATCAAAAAGTCACTGCCGTGGGGTGTTCACTTTAGTGCTCGAACCTTCCTAGGGACGCGCGTGTCGGGTTTATAGCGTGTTTTCTAGCAATCTCGCTACTGTAAGAGATGGGGTTTTACTGTGGGCCCACTAGGTTAAAATAGCCCCGTGAAATACTGAAAATATTTCAAGGTTTACTCAATCTATGTGCGGAATTTGGGGTACCCTTTACGTCCAACATTCGCTGAACCCTTTCTGGAACGGCATTTCACGGCCAGGCGAAAAAAAAACAAAAAAATCTTTTCAAAATCTAAAACATTGTCGTTAAAAAAATTTCTAAAAATTGGAAGTCTATTTCTCAGTTTATTATTTCTTGTAGGTTTAAATCGCAATGAATCTTGCTGATTTTGTTAACAGTTCTAAATAAACTCGTACCGGATGTCCGTTTAAAAATTTCAGCGAAATTTTTGTTCAGCGATTCGGCTGATTTTCAACGTACACACACACACACACACACGCACGCACGCAGAAAAACCGTAAGGGCCGTTTAAGTCGAATGGAAATCACTACGTTCGCTACGCTCACTCGTTCAAATCATAGATGTGTAATTCGGAAAACAGGAAATAGACCACAGGACAATTGCCACGATTGACAGTCAAATTTCTCTGTTAAGTCAAAATATTTTTATAAAAAATAATATAAATTGGATGAGCGAAGCGAAGACTTCAATTTCATTGACCCCCCAAAAAACTTTGCTTGGGTGTTTTTCTTTGTTTGTTTTTAATTTTGTCTGTTTGATCACTCTCTACCGGGCCAACGACAAAATGCGATCTTGATAAAAATCAGAGGGGACCTTCAAAATCTCTGAACTTAGATCTGCCACGATTTTGGGTACAATCGAAGAAATGCTTCTCATTAATATCGTACTTTTACTATTTTTTCAATTTTCAGTGCGATATTTTCGTGACATTTGGACCGATTCTGACCAAACGGGTGGGGCTACATCGTTCATATTTTACATGGACATTAAGGTTATGGTGATGCATGTCTTTTTGAAAGAAAAAGTTGAAAAAGTTAGCCAGAATCCATTGAATAAAGGTTTTAATATGAGTTTTTTTAGGTTTATAATAACATTTAACAAGTAAAATTAGAAACTTGACAACAATCACTTGCAATGCATTCAAAAAGCACTTGCAAAAGAAAAGTGGTCCCACGCAAAATAAAAACTTACAAAAAAGCTCATCCATCAACGCGAATAAAAAAACCGTTTGCGAAGCTTCCTAGTATTGGAGAGGTGCTGTGCACCTCTCCATGAGGGATGCTTCGATCACGAAATTAAACCCAATACTAGATAAATATAGGCAAGATGGTACATATCCGTAATTCAACCAAGTGAATTCGAATAATATGAAAGCCCCCCCCCCCCCCCCCCCGCCCCTACACACACACTGACACACACACACACACACACACACAACACCCCAAGAAAAAGAGTTGGCAAACGGCATTTACCTATACACAACCCAGTAATTAAAGTATTCATGTCCAGTGTTTGGTTTCTACACTATTTAAATGCAATTAAGCTTACTGAATCTTATAGGATCGATTGTAATATCATGAAGCGAATTAGCAATCAGCATAATAGGGTTTATGAAGAACCAATCTTTATAAAATTTTAGCAAAAAGATAGCACTTTTGGCATTATCTTCTTAGAAGTTCTGCACATTTTCCCTCCTTAACCAAGTTGGAAATAATTTGTAAAATGCTAAAATAATAACCAATGTTGAGGTAATTTCGTATAGTAACAGCGTGTGCAATTGGGTTTTAAGCGAGCGAAGCGAGCGTTTCCATTTGACTCTGCCGGAAAAAATAGTCACTGTTTTCTTTTTTTGGGGGTTTCTATGTCTCGTCATAACGTTCGAACGGAGGCTTGGATCGAGTTGAAATTCGGACCATCCGCAAGCTTCGTTCTCGATTGGATGCCATTAGTTTTTTGGCAAAATCGTTCAAAAAGTTACAAAGTTACATTAAAGTTAATCGAAAGTTTTTTTCTAATTAAACGGCGACAAAATCTGAGGTAGCCAAATGGTCACGAATATGGTAATTTTATTTTGATCCGATAAGTAGTGTAGATGGAAATTACATTTTGACAAAAGTAACGTTACCATGGCCACGAGAAGTCGCACGAAGCTAGAACTTTTTTGGCTCATGATAGCGCTCGCACGAAGATTCAGATCAGGTTGAAATTTGGATCATCAACAAATTTCTATGTGGATTGAATGCCATTAGTTTTGCGGCAAAATCGTTCGGAAAGTTACAAAGTTACATTAAAGTTAATCGAAAGTTTTTTTTTCAACTAAACGGCGACAAAATCTGAGGTGGCCAAATCATGTAGAATGTCCGTCCGGTCGCGAATATGTTAATTTTATTTTGATCCGATAAGTAGTGTAGATGGAAATTACATCTTATCAAAAGTTACGTCACCATGGCAACGAAAAGCGGAACGAGGATTCTGGCCACTATGCACTGCTACCTAGAAGTAATCAAAATACTATCGAGGAAGCAGTGTATTATTTGTTACCAAAGAGTTAAAATAGTTTTCCCAAGGAAATGATGTCAAGGTCCTCTAGATGGCGGTGGATTTTATCCACAAAGTAAAGGTTTACCCACGGGTTTACCCAAATACCTTGGCAATAATAAATAATATTGGAAATATGGCCCCGTGGACAGCGAACGTCGCAAATTTTAAAATTTAAAAAAATGCAATGTGGGTCTAGCTATAGCACGTGCTCGCTTATCAACGCGTCCAACTGAGCGTTTCCTAGTTGTAATGTATAAACTTGTGTATATCTTGAGTATACATTCATATCCATTTTTGGGTTTTGAAGTGGCTATAAGACTTCGTGGGTGTCGCAATTACTGTCAACAATGAACAAATACGATCTTGGTCACTTTTTTTTATCGTGGGAATTAAACCTGTTATAGGGTGCGATATGCCCCTCTTCAGGTGAACTAGACAATTTGTGAAGGGATGTCCGAGGGCTGATTAAGAGGACTCAATCAATACCTTGCAATCGTATTTGAGACTGAGGAAAACCTCGGAGAAAACCTTTAGTCAGAATTGTCGGTCTCGACGGGATACGAACACGTGACCTCCCGAATCAGAGCCGAGCGCATAGCGCCCGAGTCAACACTGTGGGTATGGTCAGGAAGGGCCTGTTAGAATTGTAAAGCAACGCCCCACGTTAGCTTATTCGGTATTTACCATCTACAATTCAGGCTACAACCCTTATCAATTCATTTTCACGTGCGCTCTTCACTGTGGCAGCTGGAGTAATACCATACTCCGACTGTGCAGTGTGCGCGCTCTAGCGGTCGCGCCTTCTTTACAAGCTTTGGATCGCCCTCTTCTACAGGCGGTGGTGCACTCTAGCAGTGAACAGCACATCTTCTTCAGCCAGACTAGTAGCTCACTGGGCAAACGTGGAGTAATACCACACTCCGACTGGGTTGAATCTAAAGGCCGACTTTGCTAACCTTCCCCCACCACCGCGCGCTCACGGCTCGCTTGCGATGCCACTATATACGTTTATAGGCGGACAACGTACACAGTGCGCCGTAGCACGGTGGTAGCAGATGGGATTGCTAAGGTAGGGTTCGCTCTGCGCTGGTTCAAACCCCCAACAATGTTTTTTTTTTTTTTAATAGAAATGTTAAAGATTTAGAAGGTATTTTTTGTTTATTTTTAAATAATAGTTAATAGAACCTTTCCGGGTAAAGTAATTTATATTTTAATTAGAAACGTTAAGGTTGTGAAGGTTTTTTTATTTTATTTCCTCAGTCAATAAGGTTAACTATTTCTTTGAACTGAGCGGCAGAATATGTGAT
>JAMZAV010010600.1:0-21158 GCA_024449915.1 Sweltsa coloradensis
AGGGTTTGTGAAGCTTTAAGGGTTTTTTTTAATACCCCCCCCTTAAATTTATAAAGTTTGAACAATTAAAAGTAAAAATTAGTAAATTTACTGTACACTGCTTTAGCTAGGGCGTCTCTAGCATTACATGCTTCGTACACTTTCAGTGGAACCCTATGAGGAACAACAAATGCATGTGTTACAGAAACTTGCTGGAATATGGCAGTCATTGTAACAGATTTAGAGCCGGTTCCGGCAAATTATAAGCTACAGTTAGGCCTACACTATTTATTTAGTTTTCTGTGCTATCTATTTAGTTAGTTAGATGAGGTATTACCAACTGTTTAATACTGGCTACAATTAATACTGGCTACCATGGAATAGCTATTCCTGATTTAAATGATTGGATTTAAAACAACTGTAAGTTAGCTAATCTTAAGATTCCATTCATTTAGTGGAAATGGCCCCTTAAATGGGGTATGCAAGAATTTAAAAAAATCTTTTTTAAGGGTTTTTCCTGATGTTTTTTAAATTCAAAACAAAAAAAATTTGGGTTTTTGCTTTTAAAAAAAAAGTATTTTATAAAAAAAACGTTTTTAAAAAATGGGTAATTTTAAAATGCGCCTGGAAACCCGAAAACGCGCTTGTTTGGTCGGACGTCACCCGCTGTAAGAGGCTGTAGGGGTAGTGGACTTGTTGGTTGCGTTAAAACCCAATACGCAGGCCTTTCCCCTACCATGGCAGAATATAGGATTCAAGGAAGGCAGAGGCTAAATATTAATTAACCAGAAGTCTCCGATTTAATAGGTAAATGACTTTAACCATATTTTCACTCCTTTCGATGATAGCGTAAAACCACCAAAATTAAATTTTCCCCGCAAAACCTCGGGCCCGCGAACACGGGGTTTTTAAAAGTAGGGGTTTGGTATTGGGGCGCCTGAAGGGGCAAGTTACAAAAAAATATATTATTTTTTTATACAGAAAGACAATGGTAATTTATCATTCATAAAACAACCACCACAATTAATTACGAAAAAAAACGTCCCAAAAAAATAGTTTTTCCCGTTCAAAACCCTCGAGATTGTACCCCATAGGCGGGGCAATAGCTGGGCCCTCTAAATTTCATTTTGCATTTTGATAGACTAGAAAATTTTAAAGGTCACGCGGACATTTAAAAATTTGCTACTATTTTTTTGGGAAAACCCCAAACTCATGTTAATTTACCCAAACCCTAGGTAACGACAGGATTTTTACTTTTAGTAGATTTTCTATCGACGCCTAGAAGGGTAATGTATACAAGTAATTATTCATGTAATTTTTACGTAAGACACATGAGTAATTTTTAAATTTTTTTTAAAGGAGGGCCGGCATGGCTAACCAAAGTTGATTTCGTCTGAAAAAATACGATTTCTGAAAAAAAACCCTTTTTCTAAAATCCTCGTTTTTGAGATATTTTGGGCTCCCTTTTTCGTTACTAGTGTGTGACGTCCACGGCCTAACCATTCAGCCCCGATAAAGCGGGGTTAATACACACGGCTAAACGTTCTTCTTTCATCTGATACGCAATAAACACAGCATAATCAATTTGCATAATAGAGCAGAATATTCGCTTTTAAGGGGCCGCTAACAGAATTGAAATTTTGTTGTTTTGGGGCTTTCCAATAAATTTTAATACAAAAACATGTGTTTAACTTTTTTTCCTCCCGCACCCACCCCTTGCGCTCAAATTTCGGCGAGTCAGCGGCTTCTTCCTCGCTCGCCCCCGGATGGGCCATATTAAACGCAGGGCTACTCTAAGGGGCTAGTCGAGGGATAGTAGTAAAACGTGAAAGTTCATAGCATTTTTAAGAGAATCGAAACCAGCAAACCATGGTCCATGGTGCTATAATGATAATGCCAATACATGAAAAGGGCAATATTGAATTTGATGAGAATTTTGAGCATAATATAATAGTTTGAGTAAAATCGTGCAACAGAGGAACAGGGTAGTTTATTATGCAGTCGCTACTTGCTCTCGCCGTGAACAATTTCCGAACAGCCGGTAGCGAGTGCCGAAGATTCCCGGTGAGGCCCGAACCACATTGCACGGATGGCAGGTGGAAGCGAGGAGACAAAAGTTAAAACGCGTGTTATTTTTCATTAAATAATTGCCAAGCCGCTAAGAGACATAATTCCAATCTGTTTGCGGCATGATCGTGCACGAATATTCTACTGTACGTATACGCATTTTGGTTATTCTGCCATTCATTGCGCGAAAGATATTATGAAGAACGTTTACTGCCGTGTGGTATTATATTGCCGCCTCGATCATCTTCTATTGGCTTGGCCAGTATGTCGTCACACGCAAGTAGACGAAAAGGCGTGCGCACAAACGGCATGTACCATGCTGACTGACAGCTCTAATGCTGGCACATATTGTCGTTAAATAGTATCTAGAATACTATATTAAAATTTACCATCACCATGTCAGTCCTCCTTTAATACTATGCCACCACTAATTAATTACGAATATAACGTACCAAAAAATTATGTTTTCCCGTGCATAACCCCCATTGTAGGCCTGTAGGCCGGGCATATAGCTCGGCCTACACAAGTTCATTTTGCACTTTTAGGCCTATATACTAGAAAATATTTATTTATTTTATTTTTATTTATTTATTTAACGTCTATCCTATTCAGTTATAAAAACTGATTTACAAAGGAGGACAACTAAATAAATCTAATTACATGCAGAAACAACAATAAATTACATTTTCGTAAATATTTGAAATAGCATTACAACAACAATGCATTTAACACAAGAATTTTGGTAACAAATTGATGATATTATATGCATTAAATGAATGAATCAAACATAAAAAAGGTGGAGAATGAAAAGGAAAAAAAGGGGAAAAAACATTAAAAAACAAAAACAAAAAGAAAAAAACTGATTTATTAGACGATCCCACTCAACGAATATGATGTTTGCTAAAAATCAGGAACAGCAAATCAGGGAGTATAATCAAACTTTTGCGGAAGAAAACACCGAATGCGAAATCTTTATTCTTGTGTTCAATCTTCATTTTTGTTCATTTTTTTCATAGTTTTAAAGGTTCACGGACATTAATTACTAACATACTATTTTTGGCAACCACAACTCATGTTAATTTACCACCGTGAGGTTAGCGATCAGGATTTTCACTTTCACGTAGGTTGGCTATTTGACGCCTAGAAGGGTAATGCATACAAAAAAATACATTCGTGCAATTTATACAGTAAGATAAATTATTATTAATAATTAATTATCATAATCAATGCCACCACTAATTAATAACGAATATAACGTACCAAACAAATATGTTTTACCGTGCATAACCCCCGAGATTACAGGCCTATAGGCGGGGTATATAGCTCGGCCTACAGTTAAAAGTTCATATTGGCAACCACAACATTCCCTATATTATGCTACATGTCGATTTACGCCTCAAATCTTTGGGAACACTAAAATACAGTTTATGTAGCGTAGCTACACAAGTACTAGTGCATAAAGGAACAACACAATACTTATAATTCGATCAATTATTGCTGATTGCCGCGAAAGCAGGGCCCCTGCGCGTGTTATCCCAATGCGTCCGCTGGTAGCCTACATGGCCGGTGACGTCACGAAAATGGCGCGCGACCAGGTGCGTTTCAAAACGCTAATTTGACCAAGAAAACTAAAAACAATATTACGGCCAAACTAATAAATGTAGAGATCCAATTTTTTTGTGTGTTCTATAGAATGTTAGTGGCTATCGAAAAAATACACTTAGAGAATTTGTGCAAATAGCCTATTATCATATTAACAATTGTCAGGGTTAATTCTAAATTTAGCTTTTGCTAACTTAAACTTAGGCCTATGTCGCAAAATTGAATGATCAACAACTTATCCGTATTAAGTAAATTTGTGAATGGAACCAAAAAGAACCAAGTACGCAATGATTGTAAATTAGCAACTAAGAGAATAGGGAAGTCTCCTCAGTCGTAGATATTAGCGCTGGTGTACAGAATCAGTAGATATTCACTTAAAACACCATTGCCGTAGTTTGTAACACTCTAAAGTAAAAACTGTCTATTCCACAGAGGTACAAAGTTTTACGTTGACTCTCTCCCCGCGCTTTTATTGTGAAAAGACGTGTGACGTCATATCTCAGTAGACAGCGTTGTTTATGAATGAAATTGACCACGGTGTTCTAGATCACGGAGCTAAATTCACCTCTCGGCCGTTCACCAGCTCGTGTCAAAACAATAGTTCATTGTTGACATTTTCTTTATTAATGTTATCATAAAACCATTAATAGTTGTATACACAAATATGCAAATGTTATATCTTAATGTTCAAATTATTGTTTATTAGCATTTTTTAAACAAATTAGAAATAAATTTCATTCTAAAAAGGCTTGATAATCAGCAAAAATGATTTTTTTTTCAATGACCATACGGTGATTGGTTGTACGGTTATGACGTATTGCCCTGTTTTTCCCGCCATTATTACTTGTAAAACTTTAAGCTCACTTTTATGACTGAAAATTAGAGCTGGACCGATTCCACTTTTTTGCCAATGCCGATTCCGATGCCAATTCCAATTATTTAACGATTCTTCACCGATTCTTAGCGATGCCGATTCTTTTTTTAAAATGGCAAGGAATAATTAATAATTCCCTATAGTAGTTTATTTCATAGGTATGTGTGAACAGCAGAACAGCACTTAAATGAGCAGCAATGAGAATTCCTGCTTAAATGTCGAGGGAGATTCGTGATCGAACAAATATCAAAATTGAGGGATCAACATTATAAAAAATGTTTAAAAATTCACCATCATTAGGCCTAGGCCCTACCTTATACCTATTATACATTTTCCGTGTGCAAGCTCAAAAACCAGGCATTTTGGAAAAGCCATCTCCAGAAGTAGGCTTAGCCTAGGCTAGGGCCTAGGTTCCCTGGCTTAGTATATCTCATAATAATAATATTACAAATATCAAATATAGCGCATTGGGATTCTTAGGATATAGGCCTAGCCTATTTTTAATCATGTGGGGAAAACGTTTTAGGGTTAGGGGTAGGTCTAGGCCCTAAGCCTTAGGCTAGATCTAGGGCCAAGGCTAAACCAACCAACACGACATCACTTTCCGAAAAAAAATCAGCCAAACCTGAAGACAACATCAAAATCAACATTAATAATAGTTTCTTATGATCTTAAACTGTTATAAAAAATAGGCCTTGGCCTAGGCCTACGCGTCTTGGTAAGGTCGGCCTAGGCCTACGGGATACACTTGGACCAATATCCCAATCACTTCCCGATGAAAAATCATTACAAGATCGATGAAATAAAGCGGCAATGCCACTTTCATAGCCAAACCTGAAGACAATACATCAAAATCAACATTAGTAGGCCTAGGCCCTACCGGTTTTGCCCTAGGAATAGCCTAGGCCTAGGCCCTAGGCCCAGCCCTGGGCCTAGGCCTGCTTTCGGGATACATTTGGACTGTTACTGTCCGATGAAAACTCATTAGTAGATCGATAAAATTACGCGTCGATGTCATTATAATCTTTTTCACCTGCAGAAAATCCACCAGCATCAACAATAAATAACTATTTCTTGCTATCTCAAGTGTCCAGAAAATACGCGTCCAGAAAAATACGCCATTTTAAGATTTTGCGAGTTCTGTGGAAAGTCGATTTGGGAGCAATTTCGACTATCGACCTTCGATTAATTCTTCCGCGCGCGAAATTCAAACAAAGAATCGGCATCGAAAATCTTGATCCAAGACTCGGAATCGGCGATTCTACCGATTCTACGAAGACTCGCCAAGTCTCAAGACTCGGTATCGGAATCGGTCCAGCTCTACTAAAAATATTTTATAAATAACAAAAATTTGATATTCATGTAATCAGAAACTGGCCCTGAATACAGTAGAAGAATAAAAAAAACTTGTAAGACTTTCCCTATTGTGAATGACTAATTAAAATGCAAAGTGAATTTTTGTTGGTTTAGTCGTTCGTCATTCCTAGATATTATTTAGTTAAGACCTTTGTTACCTGGCTATGGAGATACCCACGATGTGTTGAAACGGAGGAGTAACTTTTTTACATTTCAACATTTTTGCGAGTAAAATATGGGCTACTCTTCAGTCTTACCAATATCTTTTATAAAATAATTTTATAATTTGTTCCAAAACAGTCAAATAATTGATTTTTGGTAGGGCAGACTAATTAAAGCAGCTCCAACCAACCAACTCTGTTGCCTATACTCTCAAGATGACTGTGCCATTGCATGCTGTACGTTCTATCCCCACACCCTAGGTACGTAAGACAGGTGGAGGGACATGTACTCACATGATGACAGTACCCTTGAGGCCCCCCCTCGAAGACTGCATGACTCGCGATACCAGCGCCTGCCTCAGTTCCTCGGGATCAACTCCCATCTGCTGAGCGGCCAGGCACAGCGACTTCTCCGAACCAGCGCTAACTTGCGATCCTCCCTTTCTGTCCTCCGGATTCTCCTCAAAGGTTACGTTGCCCAGGTGCAACACGGAAGCCACCATCGTATAGATGTCCATACGTTCGCTGGAGTTCAAGCCCAGGCGTGACAGGGCCTGTGACATCGAAAACAATATTGTCACATGGGGATGTTTTTGATATTGATGAAGACAATTAGGAACTCACCTGATCCATTGTGTTGAAATCTTCTACGTCATCCAAGATGGGATCTCTTAGGCCTCCTTTCGACATGTGGGTTTTACTCTTCTGGTTGTTGTTCAGTTTCTTCTCGGAGGTATTGGTGGTGAAGTACTGAGTGCAGCCGTTGTTCAAGTACTGAAAGACATACAATTATTTTCATTTTATTTTTATACAATAATAATATTCAGTGGCAACTCAAGCTACTGAAGCACTACCAGCATAAATCATCCATCTCTATTAAACTGAAAGTGTGATAAGTTCAATACATACGTAAGTATACATATCGATAATCAATTAATGGAATTAGCTTTCTTGCATGCAATTGGCCATACATGATTTACGTTTTCTGTACATTAGCACCTCCTGCTATAATGTCCATTAGTTAACACTAATACGTAAGTAATAATATTGTGAATATTTTTAGAACATGCACCTCAAATTCATTCATGCCACTCAAATTCATTCATGAAAATTATTTCATACGACCTATCAAAAACTAATCACACAGCGAGTTGGACTTTGAACCCTATCACATTCTTATCCTTTGTGTGGAAAATATTAAGTAAAATCATATTAATAACTTCAATACTGTATACAAGCACGCACATGGAACTGGTCCGGATGTGTGATATGCAGCTTGCTACGCAGGGAGTCTGGTGCGCCGGCGCACAGCAGATAGAACACGTGATAGTTGCGCTCGTCGTGACCTTGGGTGCAGATGCGAGACTTCTCCAGCAGGTAATGCGAGATGAAACCGCCAACAACTTGACACTTGTTGTCAAAGTGAACTTCCATGAACTTCCCGAAGCGGCTGCTGTTGTTGTTGCGAGTAGTCTTTGCATTGCCGAAAGCTTCCATCACGGGGTTGGCTGGAATGAACAAACTGGTTGAACCTCACAGTAGCTGCCAAGTTAGGTGGATACCATAAAGCAGGGTTGAGGCAACTCAAAATCCAGGTTTCTTTGATAAAACCCAGCCCAGTGAGGTTTATTTTTGTTAAGAATGTTACAGTACAAATTATTTTTTAAATCTCATTTTTTATTTCTGTGGATTTTCAGCCAGGGCCAAGTATTTTATATTAATAATGTACATATTTCCAGCTTTCTAGGCTATATACTTTGGTTTTTGAGCCACCTTGAATAGGACTATAATTTTTTTATTATTATTCTTCAATTTAGAAATTTTTTACTAACTTTGTTCAAGGAGATGTGCTACTATGGAAATAGGGTAGGCCTAATCATAATCTAAAATATAAGAAACCAGGACACTTGGAGACTCCTAATTACCATGAACTTGTGTGGGCCTTAAGAGGGGTCACTGCTGAGCTTGGCCCAACTCAAATGCGTGCGCTCAGGTGTTGACCATTGCAAAGAGTGGGAATAGGCCTAGGTACTTTAAAATCTATTAGCTTTGATAGAAAAAAATAGATAAAAACCAACAGCATACCTTTTAAGCTTTAGGCATGAGAAGATTGAAGTAGTGTAAAGGTCACAAAACAATGAAATGTTTCAGCCTTATCAAATTAATTCATTAATTTTTTTTTCCTTTTTCTTTTAAAAATTAAAATTGAAAGCACATTCTGTGTATTTTTTTTACGGGTGTATTGCCAAATGGCTCAACCCTGCCATAAAGAGGCTTTATTGGTTGATTTACATGTCTATTTAGTATTAATGTACTTGGAAAAAAGAACTTTACCATCCAATATTTTCTGCTCAATGGGTCCGGCCGAAGATCCCCACAAGTAGCACAGATAGCGCAACAAGTACTTGGTCGACTCTGTCTTCCCAGCTCCGGACTCACCGGACACAATGATGGATTGTGATTGCTTCAGCACTTTCATGTCCCGGAACGATTTGTCAGCTAGAAAAAAGTCCAACATGTTTTAGTTTGGCCCGAGATATCGTTAAAAATATTATTACAATACTTGACCACTGCACCCTTATTCATCATTATTTATATGTAGGATAGGCCTAATTATAGTTTAGATTGAAGAAGGGTTGACAGGTTGGGAAAGCTCTATGATTTCCCAACCTGTCAACCCTTCTCCAATCTAAACTAAACTAGCCATTTGGCCTTTTCCAAACTAATTGAATAGGCCTAATTATTTTATTCTACTTGCAGCAACATGTACACATCGACCATAAGTACGAACCTAAATCAAGGAGTCTAGTTGTATCTACAATACCCAGCCCTTGGTTTACTTCGGGTTGATGGTGTACAGACAGCTAGATTATTATTTTGTGTACACTAATGTACCAAGCATTATGTATTGTCCTCCTTTGTAAATCAGTTTCAATAACTAGCCTAGACGTTAAAGAAAGAAAAAAAAGATGTTGTCCAGGCTAGATTAGAAATATATTTATAAGCTGTGGAATTAAGTTTGGATTTTTGGCGTCTTACTCTGGAAATGATCTAGGTTTGAGATCCTGAGGGGATGGCTTTTCTAGCTTTTATCTTTCTATCCTCAATATCCCTTAGAAGGTAGATTACCTGATCCAATCTTAATTTTTTGAAATTGGTAGAATACATAACTGTAACTAGGTACCTAACGTAGCTGCTTACACCACTTCCAGGGTAAAACATTTCCATTTTCCTCGGTAGTTGTAAAATAAATTTAAAATATGTTTTCGTTGTGAGCTTTTCAGTGAACTTGATTAGGCCTAATTTCAAATTAATGCACTGCACTTTTAACATTGTTTGGGCAAAACATTTCATTTTAAGAAAGTTTAAAAAAAGTTCCTGTATGTAGGCCTACTTCACGTAGTGGCCGCAATCATCCACTTTTTTACACCTTGAAATTGCTTTTCTTCTTGCTGTAGGCTATACAAAATGTTTTGAAATTAAGTTTCAGCTAAGTTTAGTTGTGTTTTCTATTACAGCATGCCTATTCAAATTCAGATTTCAGCTGTTGGTATCATTACTTCACAAACACTGCTTTTCCTATTTTGAAAAAAAGATCCAATATAGGCCAACTGTAAGAAACCAATGATAGAAGACTTACCGATTGCAAATACATGGGGTTCCATCACTCCAAGTGATTTACCCTGGTAACTCTTTATTGACTGTGGCGAGTAGAGATCTCTGATTTCAACGTACGGATTTACAGCTATTAGTATATTTGCTACATATGTCTGAAATAGATAAAAGTAATGTTAAGTTGGCAAGCCTTCACAGAGACCTCTAATGACTACTTGCCTAATTCCATCAAATCAATCAATTACTTACATAAATTTTATCCTTCCCATAACGAATGCGAAGATTGTTCAGTAGGTTTGCAGGATTCAGGTACATTAAGGCACCTAGAAAAACATATAGAACCTCAATGAGATGGGTTTTGTAATTTATGGATTGATTTCCACATCATTATGTTGACCGGTACACCTAGGTCAACAATGAGCAGTAGAGTAGAGTATCTTTATTCACTTTGACTAATAGGAATAGGTTTACACCTCTTTGTGAAGAGGGAGTGAATAGTTCCAAAGGCTAAAACATTTCATGTGAATCTAGTTTTAGGTATAGCACTAGTATACAAGTAAAGTAGGCCTAATAATAGATCAAATAATACAATGTGATTTAGGATGAATTATAAATTATAATATAATATAAAATTGTAGAATATGGTATTGACAATCATTGAATTAATGATTGGTTATTTTTTAATGTAAAAAGGTAGAGGTGTAGGTAGGTAGGTAGGTAGGTAGGTAGGTAGGTAGGTAGGTAGGTAGGTAGGTAGGTAGGTAGGTAGGTAGGTAGGTAGGTAGGTAGGTAGGTAGGTAGGTAGGTAGGTAGGTAGGTAGGTAGGTAGGTAGGGCCTATAGTACAAATCAATAAGGGACAGTTGGTAGTGGAGGACAAGGGTAAATCTGTAAGTAATTTGTTTAGTAAGTAAAATGCTCTTTCTACTAGAAATCATTTTAATTTGCTACTAAATGCAGTATGAGATTTGATGTCTCTGATGTGTTTTGGCAGTTTGATGTATATGGGGAGTACAAATCTAGAAGGGACAGATAGTAGTGCACGATAAGGGATAATCAGTTAGAAATTTGTTTAGCGAGTAAAATGCTCTTTCTACTAGAATTAATGCTTTTAATTTACTACTACCCTAAATGTAGTATGAGATTTTATGTCTCATCTCTGATGTGTTTTGGCAGCTTACGGAGAGGCAGGAGTAGATAGGTCCCTTGGAATATCGCGCGGTGTTATGATGGGGGACATGAATGTTAGAGATTGCACGGGTGTTGTATACATAGATGGATGAGTTTTTTGGGAACTATTATGAATCTGAATGTACAATAATAGCGGCAAGTATTTAAGAGTACTGACCAGGGTCAGTACCTATGTTTAGTTTGGGGAAGAAGTATGACAGATTGAGATTTGATCTAGGTCAAGGTATGGTATGTTTTTATTTTTGGTTTTGAGTTTTAAATTGAACAATGAACATTGTTCAAATTATAACAGTTTAAAGTCATTAGTACGACAAATACCGGGGTACTTAAATATTAATTTCTTATTAAGATGATTTTGCCATAATGATAAAGTTTTGTCAAGACCTCGTAATTTTTGTTGCCTATCCTCCATTAAGAAAACTTAAAACATTTCATTGAATGATTGAGATTTGTATTTTTGTATTTGTCTTCTTCCTCTACTGTTGACTGGTAGTCGGCGGTAGGTTTTGATTCATCCTTCCTTCCTTCTTATCATCCTTCATTTTGCCTGTTTCTGGTTCATTCCCTTCTAAATTCCCTTTGTCATTCCTTTTTGTTTGTGTCCTGTTCCCTTATCCCATCTGCCTTTAGCACATCAATATATCTCTCTCTTTTGAATCTCAATAAGCTTGACCTCTGCTTCTCTCTTCTCTTGAGAAACCACAAATTAATTTTGTTACCTAGGCCTAGTCTGCATTGGTTATTTTGTTATAAAATACATTTATTGTGACTCTTGACTTTATTTAAAGGGGCTATTAACTCAAAAAATTATTTTTTACCACATGATCTATATAGCACAATACTACACTAAAATGACAGTTTAAAAAATTATATCTTGTAACTGTGATTTAACACGAATTTTTCATTTTTTTATCCAGAAATTTGCAAAAAATGGTGTTTTAGGAAATTTCTTAAATCGGCTTTAACCTGCTTCTTTTAGTCCACATAGATACTAGAGCATAGTACCAATCTATAATGCCCATTTTTTACATTGTGTCTTGAAACTGTGCCCAAATATACCATCAAAAACGGAAAATGTGCATTCAAAAATCACACCCCTTCTTGGTAATCAGCATATTTTGGACCAAACCACTTGTCCAAATTACAAAACAAAATATAGAGGATTTACAGAAATGGCTGTAGGAGTACGTTAATAATGACCAATATGTTTTTTGATCAAAATCCTCCAAGGACACGGGCATAAAGATCGTCCCCATATTTATTCTTATGGGAGATTTTTGCCGATGGGACCTAGCTCAAAAAATGTCATGTTTGACAATGTTTTGGGAGGTTATGGTGAACCCAATAATTTTTTCTGGTTATTGCTAAATTAATTACTAGTTAGCCTGATTAAAATTTTTTTTTTTAGTTAAGTGGGTAAATACCCCTTTAAGTTCCTTACAGCGTTTTGAACTCTAGCAATTACAAGTCGACTAATTTAAGTAATTTTAATATATTTGGATGTCCTATCCATCATATCTATGAAATGCTAAGAAAATATAATTTGACAGTCTTGGGCACGTTCCCCCAAAAAAGGAACTTTGAAAAGTTAAGTTACTTCTGCCTAAAAAGGAACTGAGACGTTTCTCGTTCCTTTTCAATAAAAAAGGAACTAAAACGTTCCTCGTTCCTTTAAAGGAACTTAGCCTAGTTCCTTTCACGTTCCTCATACCATCACTGATTTTATCAATAATAAATGTGAAATGAGTTAATTTATCATTACTCTTATTATTAAAGTGAGTACCAGGCTATCTGTCAAGGGTGGCGCCATTTTTAAAAAACACAGATGTCACATTGATATTTTCATACTGCAGTTTACGATATCAGCTACTGGAATTCGAAGGGATTACGACGACGAAAGGATTGTCTGGTTGCCGCCCACTAGTGGAACTTGCAACTTGAGTTAGGTGTCCTGTATCATTGCTGTGATCAGTTTTTGACTTGAACAATTTGAAATAATTATATATATATCTGATATAATTTATATTAGAGTCAAGATCTTTTGCACTAAATTGTTATCAAGATTTGAACACAAGAATGATGGTTGAACACAAGAATGAAGATTCGCGTTCGGTGGTTTCTTCCGCGAAAGATTGATTACTCCCTGATTTGCTGTTCCTGATTTTTGGCAAACCTCATATTCGTTTGAGTGGGATCGTCTAATAAATCAGTTTTTTTCTTTTCGTTTTTTTTTTATGTTTTTATTTTTTCTTCTTCTTTTTTCTTTTTTTTTTTTTTTTCCTTTCCTTTTTCCTTTTTTCTTTTATTTTCTTTTTCTTTTCTTTTCTTTCCCCCCACCCCCTTTTTTATATATTCAATTCATTCATAAATTGCATTTAATATCCTTTTTATTTGTTATCAAATTTGTTGAATATTTAATGCATTGTAATATTACTATTTCAAATATTTACTTAAATGTAGTTCATTGTTGTGTCTGCATCTATGTAATTAGATTTATTTAGTTGTCCTCCTTTGTAAATCAGTTTTTATAACTGAATAGGATAGACGTTAAATAAATAAATAAATAAATAAATAAATAATAAACTTATAAAGAAACGATAAATTCGTTCCAAGTTCCCACGAAATAGTAACTTTGACGTTACAAGTTCCTGATCAAAGAAAAGGAACTCGTTCCCACAAAAGTTCCTGAAAAAGGAACGCGTTACTAGGAACGCGTTCCTCCCCAAGACTGTAATTTGAAATGGTTCACTGTCATTGAGAAAGACCATTGGGCATTATGGCAAACATGTTTGAAGGCTAGTGTCTAAATGCTGCACTCACAGTTGTCTGGAACATCTTTCTCGTACTCCTCAGCCGGGAAGATGCGATCGATGTTCGTCTTGAAGGTCGCATGCTTGGGGTTGAGGGGCACGATCGTCAGCTCGCCGTCATGGCCGATGTCCACGCACCTTCCGAGGATGAACCCCTCCTTTGTGTCTGGAGTCCATACTTTCTGGCTCTCCATGCTGTGTGTGAAACAGAACACAAGAACTTAAAGAGTGGTTGTAGAGCAAAAACTCGTTCCAGTTCCAGTTCCATATTCCATAGTAGGGCCTATGATGTTATTTCGAAGAATAATCACAAAACACAACCGTGATCTAGCTCAAAAGAAAGAATACTTAGGGGGCATTTTAACAATATCAAAATTGTTGGCAGTTTTAAAGATCTACCACATTGACAAGCCACTGCCTCCTAGATGAGTCAATTAAAAGTAGATTAATAGTAAATTCCTGTTTGCTCGGATAAATGACACCACAGTTGTTATAAATTTTGCACAGTGTCAACGATGCGGAGAAAGAGCTCATCAGTACAGTAGGCCTACACTTCTCTAAAAAAATATTTTAAATCGATAAATTTTTACGATTTTGATTTTGATCATTTTTGTGAATTGTTTCTTGCTGATAAACAAAACGTATTAATAATCTACGACTGTAGAGCACATGTATACTTTCTTTAACTATGCACAGTTACATATAGGCTACATCGATTGGAGGCTTCCAGGCTGAACGAAAAGGGGGAAAAAGGGAAAATGCATCAATGGCGGAAAAGAATTTATTGTAGGCCTACAAAAAAGAGCAGTCCGAGCAATTGCAAGAGAAAAGTCAAGCGCCGATTGTAAACCTTTGTTTAGGAAACTTCAATTAGGCCTACTTACTTTGTACTCACAATACATTTATGTTTCAGTCCTCTACATAAAAAATAATTTGGAACAATTTACAAAAAATAAGGAAATACATAACCACGATACACGAATAAAAACCAGATTCACAACACAAATTTAAACTTAAAAATATCCCGTTTAAACTCGTATCATATAGGCACAGATAATAGTGTAGGCCTCACTCTGTTATCTGTGATATAGGCCTACAAGTTTCACTATAGTAATCACTTACCGGACATAATTAAAGATTGCTCTTCACCTGGTCTCTTCAACATAAAACTTAAATAAATGCTAATTAATAAAGCATACTACAGTATAGACGAATATCTAAAGGAACCAGCACTATCCACAACACTATAACTATGCTCTGATGAAACTGGAACTGTACAACAAATAACATGTAATCTGCTGTGTGTGTGTGTGTGTGTGTGTGTGTGTGTGATGAAATATTATTATGTAGTCTAAATTTTGTTTTATCTCATCATATTTTCTATATTTGCTCTATCGTTTATAATTTTGAATACAATATGAACGTTACTAGGCATGCATATTTCATACTTATTTTATATTTAGTTTGTAATTTGTAATTTGCAATTTGCTATTTGCAATTTTGTATGATAATATTGCAATTTTTGCTATTTGCAACAATACTATTTTGTAGGCATATACTTATTATTTGGCTCATTCCTATTATCGTGTAAAATTATTTTTCCTAGGCCTCCTTATTTTATTTTATTTTATAGTGGTTTGTCATTAACATTCTTTAAATTTATTTTAATTTAATTTTTAAATTCTGCTATTTGCTTCTAATTTTGTGTTCTACTTTGTACATATCATTTGTTGCATTCTAATTTTGTATTCCCAAATTTGACCATTTCTTGTACACTCAAAATGGTATCAATTTGTAACATTGTAACAAATGTCTATGGAAATAAAATTATTGAACTGAACAGATGTGCAAAATACCAAATTGTGTCCTCTCAGCTAGTTGTGCCATTTAGGTGATAGCTGACTAGTATACAAGAACAAGGATAACAAGGATTCACTTTTAAGCTGTGAATAGGCCTTTTAAAAAATAAAAACAATTCTGGTGGCATAAAAATTTAGGTAGGCTTACTGGTGGTCACTGGTTATATGAGCTTTCCTACCCTATTTGGACATCAGATTCTAAGGGTACGTAAAATTGCAAAGCTTCCGTACTTGCTCATATTCACGTGTGCTTTTATACCTAGTGACTGTGTCGAACAAAAGTAAACATAATATCTAGGAAATAAGAAAACATGTAAGAATGATTAATGATTAATGATACAACGCCGAGAAGAAATTTTTGTAATTATTGTATTGTATTTAAATAGGGCCTATGAATAATTAAATGATAAGAAATTATCTTGTGAATAAAGTATTACAAATTTAATTTTGACGATAAACAACTAAAAATTGAGGACGATGAGGAAATATTATTGTTATAATAATTATATATAATGAAATATGTAAATTTTATTTTGAATGTAAAATGAATAACATGTAATATTGTATTTTGCATGTAGAATTAAATATGTAAAATATCAGGTATTTTGTAAGTAGATTTAGAATTAGTTAAAGCGTGTTTCAAGACTTGTACATGAACTATGTATTTTTAAGTGAGCAATGCTTTTGCAATTGCTAATGAAATAAAACGCATTTGAATTGAATTGAATTGAATAGTGTTGGTAAACAGCAAATAATTTACAGCACTTCATTAAATAGCATGCAGTGTTTGTTATATTTTAAACATTTACAACAACAAAATTATAAACTCGATCATATTTGATTTGATTTAAAACTTGAAACTTAATTTTTATTATTTTAAAGTTTAAATCAACAATAACGATCAGTGTTTTAAAGATTGTCAAGAAAGCTAGCGATTTAAAAATTACACGCATGCACATTGCACAACACATTTAAGAAAATCAACATGTTCAAAACAATTTCAAGGGAAAACTTTGCATACAGACAGTCACAACTCTTGTGTTGGTAGGTAGCTCCAAATGAAATACCCTGACAACAAGACAGTAGGGTATAATGACATGAAAAGCAATGATAAGCAGACTACAAATGTTTGACTTTTAAATCCATTAATAATTGGCCAATGACTGAATAGGTAGGTGTTTCCCTCTTTACCATACCATGTAGGACCTACACTAAAAGCTATAAGTGAATAAAGACACTACCTTAGCGCGAGTCGACAATGAAGTTCTAGGAGAAATTGTAGTCGTTTGTTGTTAGCTTGGGTAGGCCAAATAACCAGTAGGCCTATATTTTACAATGAGCTAAGTTTGTGCCTATCGCTTTTGCATGAATATACAACTAACGAGTTCACTGACCATAAAAAAAAAACATAGAACCTATCTGACTGAATGTGAGGTTATGGAGTGCAAAATATGACAACGTGGCACAAATCAAATAAACTGTATCATAATTCGCGATTTAGTCAACTCAATATTGAAGTAAATACCCATTGCAATTCAAGATCAACAACGACGCTATCGCGATTACCCATCACATTCAGAAGAAGAGAAGAGAGGAATAAAAGCAGAAAGCAGGGCAGGCCTCCTATCCACTCAAGCAACGGACGCCCGTACGCAGCAACAGCATGTACGCAGCCTATGCGAGTCGATAAAGAAGTTCTTAGGGGTAAGGAGCAACAGCTGCTGATGTTATCTAGGGGGTGGAGGTGGAGGGGGAATAGCCGAATAGCCAATGATAATGATGAATAAACTAGGAAAACGCAAAAGTCCCGCCGCGTTGATGGATGAGCTTTTTAAAGTTTTTAGTTTGCGTGGGATATCTTTACTTTTGCAAGTGCTTTGTTTTTCTGCCGACGCATTGTAGGTGATTGTTGTCAAGTTTCTATTGTTTCTTGTTAATTTGTTATTATTTAACGTAAAAATCTTACATTAAAAGCTATATTTCTTTGGATTCTGGCTAACTTTTTCAACATTTTCTTTCAAAAGGTACTACATCACCATAACCTTAATGTCCATGTATAATATGAACGTTGTAGCCCCACCCGTTTGGTCATAATTGGCCCAAATGGCACGAAAATATCGCACAAAAAGTCAAAAAAACGTATATTAAAAGCTTTATTTCTCTCGATTCTGGCTAACTTTTTCAACTTTTTCTTTCAGAAAGCAATACATCACCATTACCTTAATGTACATGTGAAATATGAACGTTGTAGCCCCACCCGTTTGGTCAGAATTGGCCCAAATGGCACGAAAATATCGCACTAAAAAATCGAAAAAATCGAAAAAGTACGATATTCATGAGAAATATTTCTTCGATTGTACCCAAAAACGTGGCAAGTCTAAGTTCAGAGAAAACGAAGGTCGTGTCAAATTTTCATCAAGATCGCATATGCCGTTTGCCCGGTAGAGAGCGAACAAACAGACGGAAAAACAAACAAAAAAAAAAACAAAAAAACAACCGAGCTAAATTTTTTGGGGGGTCGGTGAAATTGAAGTCTTCGCTTCGCTCATCCAATTAAAAAATAACCAATTTTTACAATTTTGGTAAGATTTTGGTAAGATGTTGGAAAAGCTGGTGGAAACAACAATTTTGTCCCTAACAGTCGAATTTCAGACAATTTTCGTGAATTGTTCAGGCCACAAAATAGGCTACTGATAGGCACAGTAGAACTGACCAACAGCCCATATCCTATCCTTGTTTGACAACAATAATGTCTATTGAATCTTTGGGTTTAAAATGACAGTTATTTTAAATAATAAAAAGGGTACAATATTACAAACTACGGTGAATATATTATACGGGGGTCAGGAGGGGGGGGGGGGGGCAAAATGTACAGATTACAATTTAACTTTGACCCACAAGCACAATCCTCCCCCCGCCCATACTCAATACTGTCAGTTGCAAAGCTGAAACACATCTTTTTATCACTGTTTGTAGGTACCGTTACCAACGAAACGAACGTGTGTCGTGAAGTTCGTTTCAAGCGTTGCACATCAGAGAGGCGGTCCATGGGAACGCGTGACACAACCCATGTGAAATGAGGAGAGAGTGGAGGTGTGGTTAAAACCCCAACTTCCTGCTTTCAGTGCAGGCCGTCATGGGTTCGACCAGCTCGTGCGAACATCTACTGTCACTATTAAGTTGTGACATTCTAGTTTATATAGGCCTAGCTGTTTTATGTAGTAAAATCTAACTTATGAAATGGAAGGAGGGACAACCGAACAACTGTCATCGCCTTCAAACATAGTTTGAGAAGAAAAGACTAATGGGGGTGAGGGGGTGAGATATGGGGACGAGGGACAGTTTGAGCTTGAACACGAGTCCCTTAGATCAGATTGTTCGGACTTGTGACATCGAACCCACGTCACCGCAATCCAACGGCTCGGACTTGTGACATCGAACCCACGTCCCCTCGATCCGACGGCTCGGACTTGTGACATCGAACCCACGTCCCCTCGATCCGACGGCTCGGACTTGTGACATCGAACCCACGTCCCCTCGATCCGACGGCTCGGACTTGTGACATCGAACCCACGTCCCCTCGATGCCGACGGCGCGGACTTGTGACATCGAACCCACGTCCCCTCGATCCGACGGCTCGGACGTGAGACATCGAACCCACGTCCCCTCGATCCGACGGCTCGGACTTGTGACACCGAACCCACGTCCCCTCGATCCGACGGCTCGGACTTGTGACATCGAACCCACGTCCCCTCGATCCGACGGCTCGGACTTGTGACATCGAACCCACGTCCCCTCGATCCGACGGCTCGGACTTGTGACATCGAACCCACGTCAACGCGATCCGACGGCTCGGACTTGTGTGAACGTCGCTGACTAATATTTCACGGTAAACTGTCGCGAGGGACAAATCACCCAAGCGTGTCATTCACATCCTGTCGGTGAATCCACGCCCCCCTTGTCCAGTGCATTGCCTGACACTGACACCAACAGACATGCTTTGTTCGGATCATCAGTCTGCGTCCCATGCACACCCTGCAGGATGCACGGCGAGGTGCAACAAGCGCGGGTAGGGGAGGGGAGGGGAGGTTTTCAGATGAATCTCTTATTTGTAATTTTAACAGATCTTATTCCTAAGAAATAGGCACATTTGCAACAAACGATAATTTTGCTGACGATACATTAATTTTTACTTCTTCATCTTGAACGGCAATAAAAACCCGAATATTTCTTAGAACTTGAACAACAATTTTTTACAGAATTTTATATTATTGTTCATTAATTTTCTTAGATTAAAAAACACAATGTAAGGAACTGTAGTGAGACTGATTGCAAATTGTCGTGTAATTTGCTAGAAAAAAGTTGAATCCACTCCTCTGGAAGAAAAGCATAATCTGAATGCGGTTGGCCGGTGGAGACGTTGTGGGGTGACGTGTTGGGAGGAGTGGGGGAGAGGGGGGCATCGCCCGTGTGTTTTGAACACCCCTCCAAATACTCTTCACAAAGCAGTGAATGACACAATGATTTGAGAAGATCCATTCCTTTCCTAGCAAAGATTGTTTTTCGATAAAACCGAGACACCACTCCGTTGGTTTATTATGAAGCAAACGCTCTCTATATCCGTCCGTCCGTCCGGGCGTGGGTCACGACTCCCGATAAAAACCGAACACTACCTCTGATCAACATGCGGTTTTAGTTAACATTGCCTTTCTATTCTACTAAAAGCATAATTCGAAGGAAATAGTTTTTTTTACACGCTTTTTTACATTTAACAATAATTATGAGTCCATATAAATAATCGGCAAAGCGAGTAAATATTGTTAAAATATTAAATTCGGCGCCTACGCTCATATATGTCAGGGCACTAAAGCGCGCCGCGCCGCACGTGTGTCATTCCTGCCCTACACGAACGCTATCTGCACTGTCTTGTCGAAATGTCATGTTGATGAATGACCTTTCCTTCACTCCCGTTTCGCTTTGCCACTGTTAACATACGTGGCCTGTTATAAAAACCACCAACGGAAAATTATTCAAATTTAAAAGCAGTGAGTAGGCCTAATTAGCAGCCCAAATTAGACCTACCTCTATGGTAATACATTAGGGCACTAATCAATGGTAATCCAGTGGTCGAGTTGGAATTCTTTCTTTGGGGGGATATCTCTTGAATTCCACGTACAGCAAAACATCTTCAGCTTGTTTCACGGGCGGGGGTATTTTAGAGGCCAGAGGGTGGCTGCAGGCTTTGTGGTAGGGAGGTGGTCCGTGGTCTGTGGACAAATCGACAAAAATGGAATGTTCCCGGATTTTTTGAAATTTTTGCGACAATTTGTGTTAATGTTTTTATAGAGCGGACGAAAAAGAAAAAATCCCTCTTTTACCAATCAGAAAAACAATTTCATTTCGTTGTGTCCATTTAGTTCATTCGGAACAAACTATTTATTACATAAATCTACTTGCACAATCATAACATGCACGGGCACCGTCCTTTTTCACTCTCCAGCCAAAGAAATAAAAATATGCATGAAGTATACCAGGTACGTAGGCCTCCCTGTTTTGAATGTGCTCAATTTTAGGCTTGCGTGATTCGTGTGTATGATATAGTAATGCCAGTATTTGACTTTGGGGGGGGGGGAGAGGGGGGGGAC
>JAMZAV010010601.1:0-21090 GCA_024449915.1 Sweltsa coloradensis
GTATCCAACCCAAGCACCTCCACCAAGCTAGTAATCAATAGGGGGACAGTGTATATATAGATGTTGTGTGGAGTTTCTATACATTCCAACCCACCCCCACCAAAAATCTCGGGCGACCAAGCTAGTAATCAATAGGGGACAGTGTATTAAGTGTTGGGAGTTTCTATACATTCCAACCCAGCACCTCCACCAAGCTAGTAATCAATAGGGGACAGTGTATATAGTGTTGCGAGTTTCTATACATTCCAACCCAGCACCTCCACCAAGCTAGTTATCAATAGGGGCAGTGTAAGTAGGTAGTTTTGATAATGTTCAATGTGTGTGTTTATCCTTGGTTTTATATTAGGCAAATACGACGCTATGGTATTATGTAAACATGAAGTTTAGAAGTGTCAGCTCAGAACATTTTAATACATAAACTTGTATGTGTCAGTCCAAAGCTACTTTGGAATCCGCAGTTGATTCGCATTCAACTTTCTTCACCCACTTTTAACATTTTCAAGAAACGCCCCTGCGAATAACTAAATAGCAAATCTGTGTTTAAATGTGTGAGCTAGTTCAGAGCAACAAGATATTTACAAACTTCGAACATAAAAAGTTTGTCTTGGCAAAGGCGATTTTAATTCTGCGCAGGTGTGTTACACGGGTTAGCCCCACCTCCTAGCGAGAGGCGAGTACACCGACCACGTCTGCTTAGCGTCAAGTACCAGCGTTCCTATTCCTACGCGGGTTAGCCCCACCTCCTAGCGAGAGGCGATCCGGTGTAGTCTATAGTTACCTATAGTACACCGACCACGTCTGCTTAGCGTCAAGTACCAGGCGAGAGGCGATCCGGTGTATAGTTTATTTATCCTTGAGATACAAAGTGACCATCGACGGACGCGTCGGGTATGGGTATGAGGCAGCTGCTAAGGGTTTTCGCGTGTAGTCGTTAAATAGACCGTCCTTGAAGCTGAGGGTTTTCTACCTGCTGTATTCTCTTCCTGTTCTATTTATTTATTGATATTTTTTGTTTAATTGCAAATATCTAATAATAACGTTGTTAAAATATTAAGCGTGCGTCTTGAATGTCATTTTTTTGGACGAAATTCTACGATAAAAACTGACTGAGTTACGAATAATGCTTCTTTAATATATTTTGTTAATATTATTTAGTAATATAATAATATTTTTATATTTCAGTCAGTTTTGATCGTAGACACATTATTAAAAAAAACGCATTTCATAACTCAAGCTACACATTTGAACCACGTTATTAAATACATGCAATTATAAAAAAAAAATTCGCTGAATAAATTATTTTTATCACAATAGATTTGAAATGTGCGGAGGCAGGTAGAAAAAAAACCATGTTCGCTCCCAAATTCGGTCACGCCAAAAAAGGTGGAAAGGGAAAAATGCAGACAATAGACGGGACGACCGATCCCGGTCTCGTCCGCGGATGGTCACTTTGTATCTGAAGGATATATACACTTTAGTCTAGTTACCTATATAGTATACCGACCACGTCTGCTTAGCGTCAAGTACCAGCGTTCCTTATCATACTCGTATCATTGCTGTGATTTAATTCACTTCTTTCAACAAAATAGCATTAATAATGTTATTTTTATTTAATATATTATATTGGCGTCAGTAATATTTATGGTTAACGGTTTTCAAGAACAGAAGAATGGTGATTTGCGTTGTATGGTTTCTTACGTGAAAATTTGATTATTCCCTTATGTCTGTTTTTGTTGTTTGAAATCGTTATATCCGTTTGAGGGATTGTTTAATAACTCGGTATTTTTTAATTTTGTTTCAAGAAATTGTTTAGCTTTTCATTGTTTTCTTTCTTCTTGTTCCTTTATTTTTCCGATTTTTATGACTTGAAACTCTCTTTATTATGTTAAAATAATTAACTTCATTGGATTTGATTGTAATTTGTACTTTAACACTTACTAGTGTGTGAGTTGGACGTTTCGGAACCACTGTGGGTTCCATCTTCAGGACGACTGCTAGCTGAAAGTGCGTTTACTCGTTGCCTCGTTCGGGATCGTGTTTGATTTATTGATTACCTTGACCAATGGCAATGGGGCTGGTCACGTGTGCGTCGGCTGCATCCTCGCTGGTAGTTGTTACACCCCCTAGTTGTGACGTCTACGGGTGGGTGTGATTGTCACGTGATTGTGATATGTTGTGTTGATGACAGGACAGGAGTCCACGTTGCACTTAGTTTATAGCCATCGTCTCCATTTAAGTTATTGGAATTTTTCCTTATTTCCACTGCCTCGCGAATTTTTCTGGGCCAGAAACGTGGTGTCGAACTAAGTACGTTGGTGTCTCCAAACATGATCTGGTGGTTTCGTCACCTATGTGTTCTATAACTCATGTTTGGTTACCGCCGACTTTGTTTCGTAACCTTTAGCACAGTGAGCTTTGTGTTCTTTTATTCTCGTGGTGATGTTTCGCGCAGTTTGACCGATATACACTTTACCACATTTGCACGGGATTTCGTACACACCTGAGGACACTAGGGGGAACTGGTAATTTATTGGTTTAAGTTTGTTTCTAATCATATTACAGGGTTTGTTAACCGGGCGTTTGTTGTGCTTGGCGAGAAGTCTGTCAATCCTGTCTGTCGTACGGTGAACGTAAGGTAGAGATGTCCAGGCTTTGATCAACATCAATTACAAGAACCCGATTTTCCTGTCGTTTGCGATTAAAAGCTTTTAGTGTCCTCGGGTGTGTACGAAATCCCGTGCAAATGTGGTAAAGTGTATATCGGTCAAACTGCGCGAAACATCACCACGAGAATAAAAGAACACAAAGCTCACTGTGCTAAAGATTACTACACAAAGTCGGCGGTAGCCAAACATGAGCTGGAACACATAGGTGACGAAACCACCAGATCATGTTTGGAGACACCAGGGTAAACTTAGTGCAACGTGGACTCCTGTCCTGTCATCAACACAACATATCACAATCACGTGACAATCACACCCACCCGTAGACGTCACAACTAGGGGGTGTAACAACTACCAGCGAGGATGCAGCCGACGCACACGTGACCAGACCCATTGCCATTGGTCAAGCAAGGTATTCAAACGCGATCCCGAACGAGAGAGACAACGAGTAAACGCACTCTCAACAAGCAATCGTCCTGAAGATGGAATCCATAGAGGTTCTGAAACGTCGAACTCACACACTAGTAAGTGTAAACACGCGAAGCGGCGTAAAACCCGTTTCACACCTTTTTTAATATATTCGGGCCGCGAAAGTCTTATATGTTTTATAAATATGTATTTATTTAAAATATTGTGTCTCTGTACATTTTTTAAAATTGCTATGTCGAAATTTGTTTACGAATTACTGATCTTAATTTTGTATTATTTAATTTAACATTATTAATTTAACATTGTATTATTTATTTATTTATTTAGTTTATTTATTGGCCACATTTGTAAATAAGTTTTTATAACTGAATAGGTTAAACGCTTAAAATGCACTTAAAGGCACTATAAGAAAACACCTTGTTGCCTCAATAGGGAATATTCCACTTTATATTTTATATTTTATTTTAATTCTTATTTATGTCTTAATAGTCACTGCACTTTTTTTTATTGAAAAAAAAGTATTTCGCCATCTTTGGACGGTACTACGTCATAACTGTGTTGAGTCAAGGCCAATTGGAAACTAAATGTACGTATATTTGTACATATTTACATGCAGACGGCGGTGCTCACCATCCGCTCAACAACAAACACAACTCCACAGCCACTTAAACGATGTACATTTCCACCGTCTTTGGTTTTTCTTTTTTCGTATGTGACAGGAGATTTCGCGAGATCATTGTGATAAAGAATTACGAGCATTTTGTCTTGAATTTTTGCACAGCCTAGGACTATCATGGTATTTGTTCGCGCCATTTCCCGGCGCTATTGTGGTAGTTATATTTTTCTCTTAGCTATTGGTATTTCTTGTTTCGTATTCATAAGTTGCACATATTGTTATCACCTGTTTGAATTTCTGCCTATCAGACGTCATTTCCTGGTTTTCTCGCGTTCGACTTTATGCAAGTATTTTGTCAATGCAGTTCGCCTCTCGCCTTCACTCGATGAAGTGCAAAGTTCGTTTTCGTTTCAAATTCTCTCGCTCGCAACTCGCAACGCACGTGTCCGTCCTCCGGACATTGCACTCACTGTACGTATTCAAGTGCGTAGCCGCCTGCCGCGTCCGTCTTGGAATACAACGACGGGTTTCCGAGCTGCAGTCCTTGGTTCGACTTGCCTTCCAGGCATTCTCTAACTTCCTACTCATCTTCCAAACTCGAGTTTCTTTATCCCTGTTCTCTCTCGCGGTGGGCTTAACATCTCGCCCATCGTACTTACCTCTGCACTGCCTCCTTCAGCCTACGTCAAGATTCGGGGTAAGTTCAGATCAAAATATATATACAGTCCATTATTCTCGGAGTTGAGCACCTCGGCTCGAACACGATGGTCCTCCGGGCCGGATGCTACGGTGATTTTCCGCATTTTTCGCAAATATTTTCTCATTCAAGGTTAGTCCTTGTTGGTCGTCGCACTACACACACGGTTTTGAGTGTTGTAGTTTTCCGCTCTCGTGTTTCTGTTGATTGCGCTATTCAGTGTAATTGTCTCTTACGTTGTTTCCTCTTATTGTTGATACTTGTAATCTCCGTTCATCATGGAAGAGTTGCAAGCTCAGCAGAAAAAGTTAGTTGCTCGACGCGAATTTATATTCGCGTCCGTTCAACGAACGTACAATGCGTTCGAGAAAATAAAACCCGATCAAGTTGAGTCATTTAGGCCCCGTTTTGATAATTTGTCGGGAATTGGAATCTGATTTCGCGAAATCCAAATGTCTATTGCCGAAACTCAACACCCAAGTAGTTCTTCCCGCTAAATCGATCGAAATAGACAAAGTTCAAGACAGTTTTGAAACGCTTTTCTTTGCTTGTAAGTTTCGTTATACTACGGTTGATCAATTAAATCAGCGCCCTGTTGTGACTCAACCTGGTCCTCTGTCCGCCTCAGTTCAACCATCTCTTGCATTGCCAGTCATAGATCTTCCCAAGTTCAAAGGAGACATTTGCAAATGGCCCGAATTCTATTCTCTTTCAAATCTCTGATCGATGATAATAAATCATTAAGTAATGTTCAAAAGTTACACTATTTAACAAACTCATTGTCCGAAACTCCGGTTGGCCCCCATCCCAGAGGTTCAAATAACTGAAGAAAATTACCCCCTCGCTCTGAACACTCTCATCTCTCGTTATCAAAACAAGCGATTACTAGGGAGTTTGTATGTCCACAAGATTTTAGATTTTGTTCCTCTAAAAACGTCATCCTATGACGGTCTTCAAGCGTTTCTAAAAACACATCGCAACTCTGTCGAATCTCTGAAAGCTCTGAATATTCCCGATTTAGGTGATTTCTTATTGTTATGTTTGGCATTAGCTAATCTCGATGCGTCATCTCGCAAGGCTTTTGAAAACAGACAAACATCTAATTCAACTCCGATTACAAATCCCCTAATCGATTTTCTCGAAGACCAATCTAGAACGATGGAGTTATGTGCTGTCGGGAAAAGTTCTGTTACTACCGTCAAAAGTTCTCTCCCTTCAAAGCGCATCAACACCTTGTTAGTGTCGTCACCTGCCTCGAACAACAGTGTGCAGCGAGTACCCACTAACTCATCTCGTAATCACTCTCATTAAAACTGTGTCCGCTTGTCCGGTATGTTAGGCTTCTCATACATTGTACCAGTGCAATGTTTTTCCGTGGTTTAACCATAGACCAAACGTTATGACACGCTGCGCCAATTAAAACGCTGTTTTAATTGTATGGGTGGCACATCTGCGATCCCAATGCACTTCCCACGAAATCATGTTCTGTGTGTCAAAGCTCTAAACATCATTCTATGTTACATTCTGAATCCGCCCGTCTCTCGCTGACAATACTCCTGTCACCGAGCAAGGTCCTTCAGCGCCCCAGGCTCTGTCATGTCAAGTCCAGGCTTCGAGCCCCACTCATAAAAACTGTCATACTAGGCACCGTTCGCGCACTCATTAGTGACCGCACGGGATCATGCAACCCTTTCGCGCGGTTTGTTGACTCCGGGTCACAAATCTCTGCTATCACTAAGTCGTTAGTGCAACGTTTGGGCTTGAAAGTCAATCCAGCCACCGCCCAACTGTCAGGTGTCGGACAAACTAATACTCGAGTGCATGGTATTGTGCAATGCAGTTTAGCTTCTCGGCTCTCTGGGAAACCCCTCTATGCATGTCAATGCACACGTTCTCTCAACTATTGCCGGCAATTTGCCTACATCCTCCGTGTCCACTGACGTCATAGAGCGCTATCATGACCTTGACCTCGCTGACGATCGCTTCAATGTACCAGGGCCCATTGATTTCCTCATTGGTGCCGATCTCTACTCAGACATTCTCTGTAAAACCGGACACACGATCGTAGGCAGCAACCTGCCGCACTCAAAAACGGTTTTGGTTAGGGTAATCTTAGGTCCGGTCCACGCTACTCAACCAGCACCTGAGTCATCCTACTCATTTCTTGCTGTGACAAGCTCCCCGTTGGAACATACTCTCCGTCTCTTCTGGGAAACAGAAGAAGTCAGTCGACCTCCCTCTCTGGACCCATGGATTCGCTCGTTGAAGAGCACTTCATTAAAACTCACTCTCGCGACCCTCTGGCCGCTACTCGGTCGCTCTACCATTCAAGCCTGATTGCGTCATGTCAGGCGGCAGTCGTGAGGGTCGCGCTCAAGACTTTTGTCAGTTTAGAGCGTCGTCTGAAGCGTGATCCTCCACTTCATGACTCATATCATGAGTTCATGAGTGATTACGCTCGTTCACTGCACATGCAGCCTTCCTCTCGACCTGCGGAGTACATAATCCCGCATCATTGTGTACACAAGGTCACAAGCTCTACCACTAAACTGCGAGTGGTATTCAACGCCTCCTCTCCTGATAAAAGTGGAGTCGCTCTCAACCACGTCCTGCTGAGTGGTCCTAAGCTTCAAAGTGACCTTCCCACTCTTCTAACCACTTTTCGCACTTATCCTGTAGCTCTGTGCGCGGACGTGAGACAGATGTACCGTCAAATCCTTGTGCACCAGGACGATCGTGCTTTTCAGCACATATTCTGGCGTCCGAAGCCCTACTCTCCTGTCGTTGAGTACGAGCTCAATACAGTGACCTACGGTCTCACTCCCTCTGCCTTCCAGGCCCAACGAGTGTTGAAAGCAACTGGTCGTGGACGAAGGTGCTAAGTTTCCTCTCGCTTCACGCGCCCTTACTTCAAACATCTACATCGATGACGTAGTTTCAGGCGCCAGTGACCTTTTACGAAGCCCTCGTGCTTCGTGCTGAGTTTTCAGTCACTCACTCAGTGTGCAGGCGTCGAGCTACGCAAGTGGGCTAGCAATGTTCCTGACGCTCTTAGCTCCCTCCCCAAGGACCATCTAGAAACTCCCCTGGTCTTCTCCAACGACGAACAAACTTTGAAAATTCTCGGTCTGTTGTGGGACCCTCGTTCCGATTGCTTCAGCTTCCACACTCTGCCCTTGTAGGTTGCGTCACCAAACGGTCCATACTCTCCTACATCGCGCGCATATTCGACCCACTCGGGTTTCTCACCCCTTTCGTCTCCTGGATGAAGGTGTTCATGCAGAATCTCTGGCTCTTGCGCGTGGAGTGGGATGAATCACTCTCGGAATCACTCTCTCAGACTTGGCTCACTGCCATTGAAAGCGTGCCCAAGTTGAGTGATGTTCATGTTCCGCGTCTCCTTGTCATGAACGATGCCACATACCGGCTTGTAGGGTTTTGCGACGCCTCCGAGAAGGCCTATGCTGCTACTCTTTACTTGCACGTTGAGACGTGCTCGCAATCTCACGTCAGATTGTTGAGAGCCAGGAGCAAGGTCGCGCCCGTCAAGCTGCTCACTGTGCCCAAGTTGGAACTCAGTGGAGCATTGTTATTGTCTAGGGTGCTTAAAGACACCCTACCCGCTCTCAAGCCCTTGCACATAGAAACATGTTGCTATACACTGACTCCACTATCGTGCTCGCTTGGCTCAGTACCCCCCCCGCACCAGCTGAAGACATTCGTCGCCAATCGGGTAGTCGAAATACTCGAGACCACTTCTCCCCTGAATTGGGCTCATGTTAGTTCTGAAGAGAACCCTGCCGATTGCGCCTCTCGGGGGCTGCTCCCCCTGGACCTGTTGAACCACCCCATATGGTTCTCTGGTTCCCCCTTCATGCGTTCTCCCCCTCCACGTGGTCTCGCTCGGTCCCTTCGGTTGAACCCAGCCACGACTTGCCCGAGCTGAAAGCGTCTCCCACGGTGCTGATAACTCATGATCCCGTCATTGATCCTCTGCTTGTCAAACTGCAGAGTTTTCTCCTCGCTCTTGAAAGCCAAGCGCGTGTTCGGTCACGTGGTACGCTTTTCCCGCTTCTTGCTTGCTCGTCGAAGTAACCTTGCACCCCCCTCTGGTCCTCTGCTCTCGTCCGATCTTGAGGACGCGATGCGCCTGTTCGTGCGCATCACTCAGCAGCAGTACTTCGCTGATGAGCTCAAGCAACTGGCTAAACACTCGTTCGGTGACCCCCCGCCCTCGCCACCCTCAAGCCCTTCATTGACTCCCGTGGGTTTGTCAGGGTGGGCGGCAGGCTTCATTATTCTTCTCTCCCCGAAGAAGCTCGTCATCCCCTCTTGCTTCCCAAGGAAGCGCATTTTGTCCGCGCTCTTGTGTGATGCCTTCCATCTCTCCTCCTTGCACTCTGGCCCCCGCACTGTGCAAGCTCTCATTCAGCAGATGTATTGGATTGTCTCTCTGCGTGGTTGTTACGGCAACGCATTCGTCGCTGCTTAACCTGTTTCAAATTACGCGCCAAGCCTAATCCGCCAATTATGGCTAATCTGCCTGAACCTCGCGCCAAGCCTTCGCGCGCGTCCCACCACGTGGGCACACACTACGCTTTGGCCCATTCTCAGTGAAGACGAGTCCTCGTCGTAATGCCTCCATCGTCAAAGGCTACTTATGTCTCTTCGTCTGCATGGCCACCAAAGCTGTGCACCTTGAGCTGGTCTCTGACCTGTCCACTGAAGCTTTCCTGGCCTGTCTTGATCGGTTTCTCGCCCGGCGTGGACTCCCAGCTCACATTTACTCCGACTGTGGCCGTAACTACGTAGGTGCTGCTCGCTCGCTCCGCGAGATCTACGATTCTCTCACGGCAGCTGAGACCGCCATCGCGGAAAGCTTGCACTACGTAATGTTAGGTGGCATTTCAACCCCCTTACGCTCCTAATTTCGGTGGACTTTGGGAAGCCGGGGTAAAATCCGCCAAGTTACTCCTGCATCGACTAATTAAGGACTCCGCCCTTAATTTCGAGGAGTACTCCACCCTGTTTTCACGCATCGAAGCCGTGTTGAATAGTCGTCCGCTTTGTGCCACTTCGTTCGACCCCCTGGATGGCCCAGATTACCTCTCTCCCGCACATTTGTTGATCGGCACCTCGCTTCTCGCACCTCCCGAAGTTGCTGTCGTCGAGAATGCCTCTCACCTCTCTCGTTGGCTTCAAGTCCGTCAACTGCATCAAAGCTTTTGGACACGTTGGTCCTCTGAGTATCTGCACACGCCCGATGCAGTGTGGGAAGTGGGTGCGCGCGTGCCCGAACCTCAAGGTCGGTGACGTGGTCTTCGTGTTGGAACCCGCTACCACTCCTTTGTCTTGGCCTATTGGCCGGGTGGTACAAGTGTGCCCTGGCAAAGACAACGTCATCAGAGTGGCGTCCGTTCGGACTCCCAAAGGAGTGTTTACCCGTCCGGTGAACAAGTTGGTGATCCTCCCTCCTTCTTAGTTATTCGTTTTGGCTCGGTCTTATAGTTGTAGTTCTTAGTTATTTCTCTTGGTCCTATCTAAAATATCCATTTTAGGTGGGCGGTTATGTTCGCGCCATTTCCCGGCGCTATTGTGGTAGTTATATTTTTCTCTTAGCTATTGGTATTTCTTGTTTCGTATTCATAAGTTGCACATATTGTTATCACCTGTTTGAATTTCTGCCTATCAGACGTCATTTCTGGTTTTCCTCGCGTTCGACTTTATGCAAGTATTTTGTCAATGCAGTTCGCCTCTCGCCTTCACTCGATGAAGTGCAAAGTTCGTTTTCGTTTCAAATTCTCTCGCTCGCAACTCGCCCAAAGCACGTGTCCGTCCTCCGGACATTGCACTCACTGTACGTATTCAAGTGCGTAGCCGCTGCCGCGTCCGTCTTGGAATACAACGACGGGTTTCCGAGCTGCAGTCCTTGTTCGACTTGCCTTCCAGGCATTCTCTAACTTCCTACTCATCTTCCAAACTCGAGTTTTCTTTATCCCTGTTCTCTCTCGCGGGGGCTTAACATCTCGCCCATCGTACTTACCTCTGCACTGCCTCCTTCAGCCTACGTCAAGATTCGGGTAAGTTCAGATCAAAATATATATATACAGTCCATTATTCTCGGAGTTGAGCACCTCGGCTCGAACAGCTTTAATTAGTCATCAAAGTATAAGGTTTTTGTGCGGGATTGTGTCAGAACATGAACGTGCAGGCCTAGGGTTGGCAAGTTAAGCCAAGGCTTGTTCAAGTGAGTAATTTTTAGTATTCACATACCAAGGCCTATATCCTACAGGAACGATTGGCCTAGACTGTTGTATTATAAATAATTTTCTACGTCTAGGCCTAGACCTAGGACTGTTTCAGTTTTGTTTTTTGATTGCAATGTCAACTTTTCTCGTTTTCTGGCTAGGCGTTAAATGTAAAATGTCCGCCATCTGTTTACATTACTGTAGGCTACGCTAGGCGCTGCTTTGTTTAAAACACCGCCGTCTGGATGTATGTATGTATGTGTATCCAGACGGCGTTGGTTCAACACAGTTCTGACGTCATAGCCGTTTTTGCCGCTCTTAGAATATTTTAAAAAATGCTGTTTTTAAAACGGTTTGTAATCGGAACGAAATACTTCTTCTAAAAATCTATTTGTACGTTATTTGACGGAAGTTTAATATTCCCTATTGAGGCACTTTTTCCCCTTCCATTAACATGACAAACATAATTTAAAAAATCAATGAAATACAAGTTAAATATATATATATATATATATATTTATAATAATAATAATAATAATAACAATAATAATAATAATAATAATAATTATTATAATTTTTTTTTTTTTATTATTATAATAATAATATTATTATGATTATTATAATTTGTTATTATTATTATTATTATTATTGTTATTATTATTATATTATTAAAATATGTCGAATGATTTCATTCGTACACTTAATTCCAATAGTTTGTTCTATTTATGCTAGACAATTTGAATAATTAATTTTGATCGAGTATAGTTTTGGCTGATATTATTAATAATTTCTCTACTTTTCGCCTGTCGGGTTTCCCTATTTAACCCTTCTCTTGAGACCTCACTGTGCTCGTCCTTCCTACCTTGATTGTCGCCTTCTCCCTGGTTACAGGCTTCTACACTCGTGTGGGCAGCGTAGCCGAGGCTAGGACGCGAGTCTTGAACTACGTCTCGGTGATGGCTAGACCTATGATCATGTACCAGAATGATCACCCGATCCAGTGGACGCCCGTGTACGCTGGAGGGAAGGTACGTATAGACCATATGTTGCCGACATGCCTAGATTGCAATGTTGACCTTGACGCAGATCGTAGACTAGGCTTGGAGGTGACATTCGGAGGGAGACTATGAAAAACACAGACATCGATGAATATATGAACAACATTTAAAAAGAACCATGCTGATTCACTCGTATGTATTCTTCTAGTAACATTTAAATGTATGCTAGGTCCAGATGAAGCCCTAAAACAATGCTGATATATTTGTTTTTGAAAAATCCAAAACCTTTTGTCCAAGGTTTCCTTGCTAGTATTTCAATTATTATGACATATTTTTTTAAATGTAATCTGTTAATTTTATTGGATTAAAATAATACCATTTTGGGAAACTATGAAGCATGGGACAGACTTAAGTCTCAGTTCACCAAAAAATATTCCGCTTTCGAGAGTTTTCAAAAATGTATTGGACTTACATTACACAAGAGGCGTTATTCAACCATGTATCATAACCGTATCAAGCCTCCCAATCATAACTTACACAATTAACGGCGAAATGAGTATGAAGCTGACAACCTAGTTTCGAAGTGAGTCTAGTAACAAAAGAATGCAGGTCTCGAAATTGTTTTCCCAACATAACAACTCTGTTCACGCATTCATACAACCCCCACCACTGCGTGACTGCAGGTCATCTGCATTCTTTCGTTGAAGCTTATACGCGTTTCCAAGCAAAGGGGTTGCTACCTGGTGGCGAAAAAATGCAACTGTCCGATCAGTGATAGGCGGAGGAGCGCGCTATGTGCTTACCTGAACAACACATGTCATCCCGTGTTTGTCACTTATAAATATGTACAATCACAGGTACATTGTCGTTGCTTTCCCAAAATGTTGTTAATTGATGATTATCAAAAGCATGGGGGTGCACCAAAATAATAAAATCGCTCTCCAATATGCGGGATTCGAGACCATGTTTACCAGAATAATATTACTATATTCAGACCTGCGCCCAATGCACCCATTAGACACCAAGGATGGCATTTGTATCCATATTACAATTCTCTAATTATAATATCATAATAAATCATTGGTATTTATAGGCTATATACCAAATATAAGCTAACAGGGTACGATATAAATACTAAATCAAATTCAAACAGTCAAGAATGTTCACAACTCATAGTAAACACACACATACAGTATCGCTCGCTTCTTATGGCACTTTTAATTGAGATATACTTCTTTCGTTTTGTTATGATAATTTAATATAAATAAAGTCATACTCATAATAACAATCAAAACAATAACACATATAATATTAATTGTATTAGCGCTTATGTACAAGTCCCAACTCCTTTCTACCTTATATAATTAATGTAGGCCTACATATACCATTTACCGTCATTGTTCATTACCAATATTTAATACATAATATTTTACATAATATCATAATATATACGATTTATATTATAACTATAGAATAAGTATAATGATATGACCTACAAAATTTAAAAGCTGTCCGCAGAATGACGCGTCATGCCATTATTGACATACAAAACAATAATAAAAATAGGCCATCAGCTATTCAATAGGCCTCCTTTTCATAAAATGTTTTTTAAAAAAAACCGGAAGTCCTAAGTGTATACTAGATAAAATATATATAGGCCTACTCCGATTTCGTTTACATTGTAAAACGAAGTAGAAAAAGTGCAAAACAAGTGTAGGGCTATAATTTGCTAGAATCTCTTTTGATTTTGGATATCAAGTAAATTATTGAAATTATTAGTATTGGGCAACATTTTCTTGGCAAAATATCATCGATCTTCATCATTCAAAAATTTTTTTCTGTATTTAATATTTTTAAAAAGTGTTTTTTGTTCTTTTCGAGCTCATATCTTCAAAAATCTCAATTACCCAATTTGGGCTAAATATGAGACGTAAAAAATACCCAAATCAATCAATTATTTTTTTGGAAATTTTAAAAATCCCATTTTTTTCCCCGTATTAAAAAAGGCCGATCCCCCCCAAAATTTACAAATTTTACTAAAAAAATACCGGAGATGGGGAAAAAATCAAAAATTTTTTTCCCGCAAATGTCAGAAATGTAAAAAAAATCAAGTAAAGGGCCAACTGAATATACACGCCCCCCGTAAGCAGCTCGCCTCTATCACTGATCGGCCCCGACATGTTGCTTTTTTAGTGCGGGCCATCTATCTTTGTTTGGGAAAAACGCTTTATAGGGGTGCGTTGGTTTCCTGGAGATCGTTGCCACCCGCCATTGAAACAGATATTTTTCACGCTTTAGTTGGTTTTGGAGGTAAAGGGACAGCACACCCATAACTTATTTTTCCAAAAAAAGGAAACGAGTTTTTTCCATTGTGAAAGAACAGAAAAAATATTAAAAAATCTCTGGGAAATAGAACATCTTTTTTTTTTGGGTTACAAGCAGGCAACCTAATTATTCTCTTCATAACCATACCCCTTATTTTTTTTGGTATGTACTTTCCAAACATTCGTTTCATTTTTTAAATTTTTTATTATTTCCCCACAACAAAAGATCCCATTTTTAAAACACATATAGTTTTTTTTTCGAAACAAGAAAGCAGTTTGCTGACGTAAACCGGTTTTTTGGATTCTCCCAAATTCGGGCGGCCCCCCAATTTTTAAAATACTGATCATCATTGGCCCCCCAAAAACCGCGCGCATCTCCCTTACTTGTTCGGAGAAAACAAAACCCTACTGCGGAGGGGTTTTGAAAAAACCAGCAAAATTTTTCCCGGGACTGTTGCTCAGGATCCATTTACCCAGAAATTTCGCCGGAGAGAAACTGCACATTTTTTAGTATATTGCCATTTTGTGAGGGGTTATTAAATAAACTTGTCCCCATTGGGATTTGCGATGCACCCTGTTTTATCACTTTTTTAGTGGTAAGGGGAGCCCTTGGAAAAAAAGAACTCACAGATAATGTATTACACTTGAGTGGAAACTATAGGGGGGACAGGAAAAATTTTTGGTCACGCATAGTAATTCGGCCCCTTTTGGCTGGGGGTTTGGTGTTTCGCCAAATGAGTTTTTAAGTGGGGGCGTAGCGTAACTCTTAGGCCTAAATTAACAGCACGGCCCAAAGGGTTCGTGGGTAGGTGGGTTATGGGGGGGGTTGTAGACACAGTAATTAGACGTGTTTCCCCATTTAAGAGCCCAGCACTGTATTAGAGAAAAACCATAATAACCCCCCTTTTTCGGGTCTAGGATCGAACCTATAGTTCCTTTTGGGGCAGCCCGGGGGTTCATACCTCTACTGACTTATGATTACAAAATGGGGGGCATGGTTTCCAAATGCTTGTGGTTCCGGGTATGTGGTTTAGACGGGCTCCCCCCGGACACCCTGATGTAAAAACCCCCGGCGATGTCTTCTTTCTTCACCTCTTCCGATGGCAAACCCTTTGTTTTTGGTTTTTTCATCCGGGTTAACCCTCACTTAGAACTCTTCCAGGACTTTTGGGGTTTTCACGTTGCGATTTTTTGTTGCACGTCCTACCCCCTCCGTCAAGGGTTTTGTCACTCGTTTTCTCTCTGTTCTCAACGAACGTCCCTAGTACCTCAGCACTCTTCCGTTCAGTGCACTTTTTCAAAGCCCCGATTTACTTGCACTTTTGGGGGTTTTTTTTTTTTTGTCCCACTTTTTAGTTTTCCCACTTTTTTTCAAACGTTTCCCCTTTCCCTGTATTGCGACAAAATAGCCACCCCGGGAAAAAGTACTAGACGTTTTTTGCCCCTAAATGAACCACTTTTGGGTTTATGTTCCCTGATTGGATTCCGAAATGTATTGGACCTCAAAATAATTAGTTTTAAGTCAACAGTACTCTACAGGACATGACAATATCTTTTAGCCTATACCTTTTAAACAGCTATAGCTTCCGTTACCCCCGGGGAAAGGGTTTCCCCATTCCAAATTATTAAAAATTATGGTTCAAGTAGTAATTTTAATTTTTAACCAAAATGAAAAAATTTGGATAAATCGAAAATTTTACCCCCCAAAACCTTATCTCTGTAATCGGGCATTGGGGTTTTTGGTTTGAGGGCGGGAAAAACAACCGATTACTCTCTCGTTTTGGCCAACCCACCCGGGGGCAGCACACCCTGCACACGCACATTTTCAATGAATACGAAATGCCCAAATTTCCAAGGAAAAAACAAATCTAAACCCTCGCTCCCTTTCCCCGGGGTTTGGGGGCCTGGGGTGGGGGAGTATGTTTTCCCCCAAAAAAACAAGGGCAGCTCTGGCCGGTTGGGGTGCGTGTTGCGAGCGAGCTCTGGGCCATTTTTTTATCAAAACCCTTTCTTCATTACCCCAGCCTTACTCATATTTTTTTTTCTTCTTTCCCCTTTTTTTTTCTCCTTTCTTGCCGGCCCTTTTCCCCAAGGGAGCACTCCTCCGTTCCCACCCAGTATTTTACCATTTTCTGGCTAGATTTAAATTTTTATAAGGTCATTTGTTGTTCCATTGTAATTTAGGGTGCTACACAAAATTTATATTTTATAGTAACAAATAGATAGAAAAAAATTTCCATCCTATCCAACTCCTCACTCCTTCCCATTAACCCCCCGCGTTTCCCTTTTCGTTCCCCCCTTTGGAGGGGAAAAAAACTGGTGGTAAAACCCCAATTAAATTATGGGGAAAAAAAAAATTTTGGAAAATTTCAATACACTTGGGCCCTGGGCACTGAAAAAATCTACTGTTTAGTCCCTAAAACAAAATTAACAAATAAAATTACTACTTAAGTTTTTCAAATGGGGCATTTTCGTTCCCCCCCGGGAGTTTCCATGGGCCCCGACTTCGTATTCTTTTAAATTTTTTAAATTTTGGGCCCTTTTTTTTGTTTTTGTCTTGGGCAAAAAACTGTGGGTTTCCCTTTAACATATTTTAGATTTTCTCGTGTAAAATTTTGTCTGAAGGAAATCTCACTTTCGTCGATCTTTGCATAGTCTTGTAATGAGGAATGATCATCCCTTGTCACTCCTACCCCTCATTTGTAATCATGGCCGGGAAGAGGCTTTTCTCTACTAACCAGTCGTGTCTTGTTTTAGAGTGACCATTTCAAAAGGGCCCCCATCAAAGAGAGCCATTGAGACTCAGTGTCCACCCCCATAATTTTGACCGGGGAAAAAACTACTCTGTGCGTAGCTCCTCGACCGCCGACGTTTTGTGGCAACATACAAAATTTCCAGCTTTTTGAAATGTTCTTTTTTGTTTATTATGTCGAGGAAAATCAAAAGTTGACCCTTGCACAGCACAAGCCTTTACCTAAACCCAGGAAGGCTTTTCTTTTTTGGGGGACTTTTTTTATAAAAAAATCATTTTTTTACCAAATAATATTTTTGTGAGAACCTTTGATAAAAAAGAACAAATAAAAAAATAAGCTTTTTAAAAAACTTTTTTTTGCCATGTAAGTTGTGTGCATTTTGTTTAAAGAAAGGTGACTGAAGCCGTAAATTTGATTTTGCATTAGCTTTTAAAGGGAGTTTTTTCCCAAATTTCCCTTAATATGTCTTTTAGATATTTCCCGAAGTGATTTTCTTTGATTTAACAAAAAATTTTAAATTTTTGGTCTTTGGGTTTTTAAAACGCCTTTAAAAAAATAACGTTGGGTGGGCCAATATTAATGAGAAAGAGCATGAGCCATTGTTGCTTTTTAAACTAAAATTAAATTAAATAAATTTTAAGAATGGTATATCACCAAATTTTTTTTTTTAAGAGGGAAAAAATAATTTTGCTTAAATGTTAAAAAATTGGGCCCCATCTACTTAATTTTTTGTGAAAACGCAATTGCCCAAATCGATGGCGGCCTAAATCGAGTCAATTCGTAAAAATATGATGATTTAGTAGAAATCTTGAAACCCAAAATTTAAACGACAAAGAATGACTCGACAGGTTGTTCTGGGGCGAAACAAACTCGCAAATTTATTTTTTGGGGGTTTGATTTTTTTGGCCCGACTTTTAATTTATAAAACATACATTGTTTTGGGTTGTTTTTCATCCTGAACACCTGTGGCTTGTTCCTTTGTTTCATTTTATTTGTTTCATTTTGTCCTGTGTGTTTTCTAGTAAGTAGTCTCATTACTGAAATTAGTCCATGGGCGAGCACTGCACCCCCTTTTTTTCCCTGCCGGTATTTTAAACATATTGGAAAAAATTCGACACCGCTTTCATTTTAATGTGAAAGCGTTTTTGGGTTTGGGAGGGAAAAAGTGGCTAACTTCCCGGGGGGGTGGTTGGAAACCGGATGTGCCTTTTCGAAAAAAATTTGGAAGCTGGTGGGAAACCGTAAAAAAGGTGAGGGGCTGGTTCGAGGCTAGGGCCCAGAACGAGGTGGGGGTGTAAACAGTGACCAACCTCGGTTGGGGCTTGCTTTCAGTTGGGGCCGAATGGGTATTCGTTCATTGGGCCCAAAAACAACGGCCACTTTTGTTTCCAACCCCGGGCCTCCGGCCTGGTGAGTTTGTTTATTCTTGCACGGGTTCCCTTTAAATTTTTATTTTATAGTTTAAATTTTTACAAATCCATCCAAAAACCCAAAAAAGGGGGGGTTCGAACTCGGCAATAAAAGAAAGGAAAAAAAAAACCCCCAGCCCCAAACTTTCTGCCTTTGAACGGGCCCAAACCAAAAAATGACTTATAATGTCTTTAAAATTGAATTATAGTGCCTTTACAACCAAATTTTTCACAAGATGTAAATAAAATGAGAATAAGATACCCCGGAATGCTGTGAGGGTTTTGGGACTAATTTTTTTTTATTTAAACGTGTGTGAAAATTAGGGGGATTTAAAAAATTTATTTAAAAATTTCCTTCATTTTTAAAATAAAACATTTTTTAAAAGAAAATTTTGTAGTCGAGATTTATTACTATTAGAAAAAACTAAAAACCCCTAAAAAACCATAGATACAAACCCCATTGTCGTCAACAATTTTCTTATTTATAAAAGTTTAAAACGAAGTGTAATGAGGTAATAAATTACCATGATGGAAAAACTAAGTTTAGTAAGCAAACAGCCCCTTTTAGTTCAAAAAACCCCGTTTTTTATTAAAAACAACACGCAAATAACGATTAAAAATCTCAAAAACAGATCACTGATTGGCCATTATAGACTCAAGATACACATTTATGTACTAATTTGATTTAAGAAAAAACCCAAAACTTTGATATATGTTTAAAATCCCATGATTATAAGTAGGTATAGGCCCTACGTAATAAGTTCCATGTTTTTCAGAAAATTTTAAAATTTGCACATCATTCTGTAATAATGAAAGGGCTGGTTGGTTAATAGTTTGAGGTGAGTTCTCGCATCACAACGCAAGAATAACGCTCTGCTTTCTAATCCCGTGCTTTCCATGGACAGGTCAACCAGGGATATGGCCAGGTATGTATAAACTTACTCACTACTCAGCTTGGCAAAGTAAAAGAGAATAATTAGAGCTAAAAAATTTTTTGGGGCGTGTATTTTTTTACTTTTTTCTAAAATAAAGTGTGACAATGAAGAACTGCAAACATTTCCCAAATAGGTCACGAGAAGTGAGAACGATTTTACTGGGAATCAATGGGGTCATTAATCTCATCAATGCTCTGGCATGGTAGACATGTAATTAATACAATCATGGTAAAAGTTGCAAGATTTTTTATGAGCAGACGGTTCCTCATCCCAAAAAATAAAAATTCGGGATGAGTAAAAAAATTGGTTTTATGACTAAAATAATAAATAACATTAGGCCCAAGCAGGTTTTTAATAATGTACAAAGACGATCATTTTTTTTTTGTACAGTCCGACACAATAGGGAATATTCCACTTCCGTCAAATACTGCACAAATAGATTTTTTTGAAGAAGTATTTCGTTCCGATTACAAATATATACTTTTTTTCTGTGAAATAATCATCTAATAATTTATAGCCGTTTTAGAAACAGCATTTTTTAAATATTCTAAGAGCGGCAAACGGCTTGACGTCAGAACTGTGTTGAACCAACGCCGTCAGGATACACATACATACATCCAGACGGCGGTGTTTTAAACAAAGCAGCGCCTAGCGTAGCCTACAGTAATGTAAACAGATGGCGGACATTTTACATAAAAAGCCCAGCCAGAAAACGAGAAAAGTTTTACATTGCAATCAAAAAACAAAACTGAAACAGTCCTAGGTCTAGGTCTAGGGGTAGAAAACTATTTATAATACAACAATCTAGGCCAATCGTTCCTGTAGGATATAGGCCCCTTGGTATGTGAATACTAAAATTACTACTTGACAACCCCTTGGTTTAGCTTCCCAAACCCTAACCTGCATTTCCGTTTTTCTGACACACATCCCACAAAACCTTTCTTTGATGACTAAAAATTTAAAAGCCTTTTATTGTAAATAAAGAATAGCATGATATCCGGGCTTGCAAAAATTCAAGACAAAATGCTCGTAACCCTTTTACACAATGATCTCGCGAAAATCCCCTGTCACAACGTAAAAAAAAACAAAAATTTCAGTAAAAAGACTCTTTTAAAGGGGCTGTGGTTTTGGGGTTTTTGTTGTTGAGGGGATGGCGAGCACCCCCGTCTGTATGAAAATTGAAACAAATATACGTACATTTGTTTAAAAATTTGGGCCCTTTAAATCAACAAGTTATGAGTAGTACCGCCCAAAGATGGCGCACGCTCTTTTTTTGGCGCGCAAACTGGGGGTCCAATTTACTTCTTGTTTAAATTACACAAATTAATTTTTTTTAAATAAAAAAAGTGCATTGACTTTTAAGACATATATAAGAATTAAAATAAACTATAAAATAGAAAGTGGAATATTCCCTATTATGATGGTTTTCGTAGTTATACAGTCCGACATAATTATAATTGTCTTCGTAGTTATACAGTCCGACACAATTATGATTGTCTTCATAGTTATACAGTCCGACACAATTATGATTGTCTTCGTAGTTATACAGTCCGACACAATTATGATTGTCTTCGTAGTTATACAGTCCGACACAATTTATTGCTTCGTATTTAAAAGTCCGACATAATTTTTTATGGTTTTCATAGTTATCGTCCCAACAAAAAGATTGCTTCGTATTATAAGTCCCCAAAACAATAATCTGTCTTCGGTTTATAGAATTTGAAAACATTAAAACTCTATAATTACGCTATTTGATTTGTATAGATCTTATAAAATAATAAAAATTAAAATAAAATAATTAAAATAAAAATAATAATTTTAAAAATTTAAAAATAATAATAATAATATAAAAATAATAAAAATAAAAATTGTTGGGGTTACAAACTAGTCACGCTCGAGATAAGTTTCTGGGTTTAAAATTTTTATTGCCGCTGAAATAAAGCTTTCCCCCAATTTTTGACTCATCTTGATCTACTAGTGACTATACAAGTGACATTGGGGGAAAAAGGGAAAAAAGT
>JAMZAV010010602.1:0-10768 GCA_024449915.1 Sweltsa coloradensis
TGACATCTGGTAGGCCCTTGTGGAGTAACGGAGACGGTGTGGTTGTCGAGAATAGGAAATGAAAAGCTAGCAACGTCTCAGTTAGTGTGAAGTGCACGGACGACAAGATGGCGTCCTCTCTTAGAGAAGCTCTCAGACAAGTGAAGAGGTGTGCGAGGAAGGTTATAGCGCCGAGAACAGTGGTGGTCCTAGAGGAGGTATGCTCGGTCTAATAACCGCACATAATTCACTGGAGTTACGAAAATTTGTGCTTTTTTGGGTTTGGATGCAAACAATTTTTTTTTTAAATTAAATATAATGCTAATTTTCCCCCAAAAAAGGTTTTCCTAAACCTATTTAAAATCAAAGCATTATTTCCCATTTGATGTGAAAGGAACCAAATTTATAGGGTATGGAAAGAAAAAAAGGACTCTACGAAATGATAAATTTTCTCAAAATTAAAAACATAATATTATTAGTGCTCAAAATTCAAAATTCTCTTGTACTCAATCGAACGCATGCAATTAAGGCCACGATAGACCTATATCTTCATAACTAGGGAACTCAAGGTAATCATGATTTGGACATCAAACCGGGGTGGGACTCTTTCCAATGCCCAAAAATAAAAAATAACTAAACGATTTAAATTTAAATAAAAAATATAAGAGAGAGATACAACCAAATGATATTTTTAATAGGAAATTATAGATATTATGGAAGTCGAAACGCGAATAAAGCCAGAATCACAAGGCGATTCAGAACAACTTTGAAATTTATTAGTGCTTCGTTGCAGGACGCTCCAAGTCACCGTTTAAACTCAAGACAAGAATGATGGACTTAAGTCAATAGAAGTAAAAACTTCTGACTTTAGCGGATCGACCCTGGACTTCTACATTGGAGCAGAACGCTACCAAGACCAACGAGCCACAATTATTACTAACTTGAGTACCCCTATCCCCCCCGACCCGCCTCCTCCCCGAGGCTGGTTCTGACCAGCATGGGATTTTCCTCCCCATCCCCTAGGCTATAGTGGCGCATTAGGACCTAACGGTTGACGCGCCCTTTATCCAAATAAACTAAACGAATGTGGCATTGGGAGAGCTATCTACATCGTTGTCGATTCACTCAACGCTACTATCCTGTCAGAACAAGCAACTCTGTCCACAAGTATGCTGTATTATAGTGCTTGTAGTGCCGCTTGGAGCAAGAAATGGAGTTGGGTTGAGCTTGTGGTAGACGAGTAAACGAGTTTATTATTCGTTTGTAAGCATTATGTCATTGTTCGTAAGCCTACTTGGCAGAAATGCATCTGAAAGCAAAACTAGGTTTGTTCCTACTCTTATCTGCTCCTTCTTTACACATTGCATAGTAAACAATAAGTGTATTGATAAGTTGATAAAAAGGAACTCATGAGAAAACCAAGTTGTTGATACTGTTCTTTATCCATGTCAAATTTGCGTAAGATTTATAATATTTGTATGCTCCTACACTTTGCAATTAATCTAGACTGCACCAAGCTACATCTGATGATAACAAGTCAGTGAGAACTTCGTGTTTACCGTTGTAACTTACTAGGAAAACGCTTAAGTCCCGCCGCGTTGTTGGATGAGCGTAATTGGTGCATTGAGCTGCCATGTGTTATGCGGATTTTCTGTTCTGTGAAAAAATCATTACTAAGTTGAAGATTTTTTTTTAATTATTTAAAAATAAATAAAAAATAAACTTTAATTTTTAATTTTTTAAATAATCGTATTTTAAAAAAGAAAAAATCATAAAATTTCGATTTTCATAAGAAATAATTATTCGATTGTGCTCAAATTTCACACGAATATATCGATTCATAAAATTAAGGTTCTGTTAAAAAATCATTACAATCGGACAAAGCGTGTAGGTATTATAAATCGAAGAATTTTTTTTTAAATAAAAAAAAACCTTAAAATTGCGATTTTTATGAGATTTTTTTTCGATTGCGCTCAAAAACGTGGCAGTTCTAAGTTCAGAGATTTCGAAAGGTCTCAACAAAATTCCATCGCAATCGGAGTATCGGTTTAGCCGGAATCGTGCTAACAAACAGACAAAAAACAAAAAAAAAAAAGAAAAAAGAAAGAAAAAAAAAAACATTCCGGATTTTTTCTCCAGTGTAGTCAAATGGAATCTTCGCTTCGCTCGCTACGCTCGCTACGCTCATCCAATGAATAACTTGTGTAACCACGCCATATTTCCTACATGGACAATGAGTACTTACAATCAATCAATCAATCAATCAATCAATCAATCAATCAACAAATAAACTACTACTATTACTACTAAATAATAAATGCATGCTTAAATAAATAATAGAGACTAATTTTAAGTAGTGAATGGAGTTCTGAAATAAACATCACTTCAGTCCGAACATGGGAATTAACTCATCTCATTACTCGGAAAAGAGTTCTTACTTATGATTATCATATTATTTTTACGTATGTCATCGCACGATTGAAAGCTTAAAAAATAAAAATAAAACGTCAAGAATTCAGTGTCAAAGTTTTCCCGCGCACAGTTGTAGAGGAAACCAAAGAAGTTAGAAGTGTTTGATGAGAGCTTTGATAACGGTCGATTTAGAGGAGTGGGATATCTTTCTTCGTGCAACTGTTTGGAATTGTCAGTTGATCCATCCGTGAGCTGTCTGCTTGTATCTGCGGTGAAGAATTCCTATCATGTAAATACAATTACAACGCTGTTAGGATAGGTTAATTGGTAAGAAGATGAAAAATAGTAACAATAGAAAGTATGAAAAAGTACCTATATTACAAGCCGACAAGGAATTGAATGGCGATACTCTAACAAGCCCAGATAGCTCAACCTCTTCATTCGAGGTGAGTTTTCTACTGGGGGGATCTGTCATTGTCCAGTATTGATTATTTTCATTTCACATTCTTGCATTACTTATTAGTCTAGAATGTTCTTTTCATCCATAATGTTGGAAACTCGTCGGAAGTGAGTTGCGGTCTAACTACTAACTAATTCCCGGGATTATTCTCGAAAGTAGGTTAAATCAATACATGCTTGCCCCCCCATGCTCCCTGTTTGTTTAGGCCCATTGTAAGGACCGTTTTCTGTTTTCTAGTAAATATATTTCGTGTTTTCCAAATATAAATTTCGTCAGTTTTTTTATTTGCACCCTGTGTAAAACTAGTCTAGGCCTAGGTTTATAAAACCAGCCTTAGACTATTACCTAGGCCCTAGTAGAACTATAGGTCTAGGTCTAGGGCATGCCTTGGCTTTAGCCGTAGGCCTAGGCCTACTATTGTGGCGTAGTATAGGCCCAGCCTAGCTTCGTCATGAGCACAAACATGTAAACATATTCCAAACTCGGAACTAATGTCACTTGCATTACAGGTTAGCGATCGCGAGATGTGGCTCACAACGAATGAATCGAGCGCCCTGGGCTCGGAAGAGGTTGCCGCTCGGCTCCGCGTGGATCTGCGTACTGGTCTCAGATGGCGAGAGGCGGAACTGAGGAGGCAGTTGGCTGGTTACAACGAGCTGACAGTCAAAGAGGAGGAACCAACTTGGAAGAAATATATTGAACAAGTAAGATTCTGGTCTGGGTATTTCTGCAACTGTAATGCTTTCTTGCAATTCTCTTCTATGTATACCTACCGCCTAACAGGGCTTCTAGGGTTTAGGTCTATTTCTTGTCCCTTACACATGGTGATGCTACCTATATGAGCATTGCATCTTCCAACATGCACCCCTCATTTGAGAAGTAGGGCCTAGTCCTATCCTATTTCTAGGACGCGTCAACATGTCGAATTGCTGAAGTGTGCAATAATACCGGAGGGTCCGACCAACTTGTCCACATAGGTATGATTTTATGTTCATGTTTAAATTTGCTACATTGGCTACAGTTTCTAAATCTTCCTATCATGGACAATGGCATCAGGGGCGCCGGATTTTGAAAATTCCGAGGGGTGCTCAACTTCGTGGAGAAGGGACCAAGCACGGGGGGAGCGCCGCAGGCGAAAATTTTGAAAATCACGTTTTTAGAGTGCATTTAGTGCGTTTTAGACAAAAATAGGGGGCTGGATGCAATACCGAAATACTGTAGTTTTTGTAGGCCTACCGCAAAAACTAGAAAACTACCAACAAGAGAATTGGAACACTAAAGAGATAGATAATCTTGTTACCAAAATAATGCAATTTTTTACAGTAAAAACTAGAAAACCGTAAAAAAAATATGGAAGTGCGAGATAGACCATGTTACAACCATCGAATATGCATATCATTACGTTCGCGATCGCGTCCAACAATCATGAGCCTTCCTGCATGACTCAAGTGAGTTAATTCAAAATGCAAAAACATTGTTTTAATCACTTTGATTGCTTCCAAGTGAAAAATTTTTTTTAAAATAGGTACCTCAAAACTTAGATAGTTTTAGGCCTAACTTTTATTTTAGTCAGGACTTTTGGAGGGGTGCACAGCACCCCTCCAAACAATCTGATGGGTGCTCCAGCCTCCTGAGCACCCACATAATCGGCGCCCCTGAATGGCATCACAGACAGATGCAGAGTAGTAAGGTCTAATATACCTGTACCCGTTCCCTTCGGATAGCTTAGTTCCCGTAATGTGATTAATGAATGAATGTTAGCTGATCTTAATGTTTCCTATCCTATGTCTCTTCTCATTGTTCTCGCAGTCTCGATTGCAAGTTTTGATTTCTGTATTTTGTTTGTGTTTCAGTTCAAAAATCCGTTAATCATGTTGCTGTTGGCATCTGCGTTGGTCAGCGTCTGTATGAAACAGTTTGACGATGCCATCAGTATCACAGTTGCAATCATCATCGTTGTGACGGTTGCGTTTATCCAGGAGTATCGCTCGGAGAAGTCTCTCGAAGAACTGACAAAACTTGTTCCCCCCACATGCCATTGGTGAGTGATCCAACTTGCATAGGCTACTAGTTGTCCTATTTAGAGTTTCAGAGTATTAACTTTCATGGGTAGGGCGAGGGCCTATGCATTCTCAAACAGATTTAAGTCTTGGCAGGTACCTGAGTAGACACTTTTAACTGGTCAATGAGCATTGAATTTTAGAACCAAGTCTAGAGTGTTATCAATTTTTATTTAGGCCTACACAACTAACCACCAACAAAGTAAGCTTCACAAGACATTACAGAATTAACAAAATAACATGCATTTTGTATCAATCTGCTTAAATTATTGGCAAAAACTTATTGTTTGTAGGCCTATTACCCTACATCGAATGTGGTTCTTAATTTATTAGAATAATAGGTAGGCCTAAATGAAGTTAGTGAGACTTCCCTATTGTTTAGAATTGATCTTTTAGCTACCGGGTACCGGTACCATAGCCTATATTTCCCTATGTTCGGTAGACTTGCACGCATGACATCCTTTCTGCAATATTTGTAGGCCTAAGCATTTAAAGTAGGCTGGGGTTATCAATCATGCAATATTAATGTTACGAACTACAATCCGCAGCGTGCGAGACGGCCAGCTGGAGACGTTCCTAGCTCGCAACCTGGTTCCCGGCGACGTCGTGTTCCTGAACGTGGGCGACCGAGTCCCGGCCGACATCCGTCTGTTCGAGGCGATCGACCTCGCTATCGACGAGAGCAGCTTCACCGGCGAGACCGAGCCGTCGATGAAGAAGACGGCGCCCGTCCTCAAGACTAATGGACACTCCGCCAAGAAGAACATTGCATTCATGGGGACGCTCGTGCGGTGCGGGAACGGGAAGGTGAGTTTCGTTTCGTCCAATATTGAACAACAATCGGGTCTATACCGGTAGTCTGTATGGGTGGGGAAAATCGTTTAATTGCGTAAACGTTTGAATGCCGATATGGAACGCATATAAACAATGCCGATTTTTCAACCCCATCACCTAGATACATTTTTAGCATTTAAATTTAGAATATTTAACATTAATTTGGCCAAATTTAGCATTTTGTAGCATCAATTTTTTCCTTTCCACCAAAACCCTAAACGTGGAGTGTTTCTTGCACTTTTAATGATAAATGATGAATTACAGAAACATTTCAATTCAATATAGGCCTAGTCACATAAAACACTAGAAAACATTTCCTACTAAAAGGTACCTATTTAAAAACCATTAGTTTTTATAAAATTAGCATTTGGTAGCATCAAAAACCTAAAACGCTAACAAAACTTATCTCTACTCATACCCTAAGCCAGGGTGTCTACACTTGTCTGGAAAACCTGTCCAACAGTAATAAATCTCTTAATCTATGTTTCATACCCCTAACCATAAATCTAAAGTAGAAAAAAGTCAAAAAGTGGAAAGTCGGGGAATTGTTTTTTCTGGGATTTGGGATTTTCTTATTTCCCCTAAAAAAAATCTCTGAAACTGAACCAAATCAAACCTATAAAACCAAAAATTGCTTGGGAGCAAGCTCCTCAACCCCTAGCCCCTTATATTAATATGCCATCCGGGGGGGGGCAAAATCAGTTAGGCTAGGTTTGATTTTGATTTTCCCTCTTGAACAAAATTTTAAGTTTGAAAAAAACTTGGTCTGGAAAACATGGAAAAGTCAGGGAATTTAGTAACTTAAAATGTGTAGAAACCCTGCCTTTAGAAGTGCCTTAACTTTTTGTCAACATGGTAATGTGGTCTCCCCAAGTGGTTTTGTCGTATGTTGAACTGGTGATGTTGTTTGTCTGGCAGGGTCTGGTGGTGAGCACGGGGGAGAAGTCTGAGTTCGGAGAGGTGTTCAAGATGATGCAGGCGGAGGAGGCTCCCAAGACTCCGCTGCAGAAGAGCATGGACATCCTCGGGGCCCAGCTCTCGTTCTACTCGTTCTGCATCATCGGGCTGATCATGGTGATTGGCTGGCTGCAGGGCCGACCAATCATGGACATGTTCACCATTGGAGTCAGGTGAGGGTTGAACACGTGTGCAACCTTTAGTAATCCCCTCCGCACCATCTTAACTTTAAATTAATTGTACTGTCATTGTGTCTGTTTTTAATATGTGGTCCAAAACCAAAATTAGGTGTACCTAAATAAGAAATAATCTTTATTATTGTCTTATTCCCCACTTCGTCTTAACTCAATTATAGGCCACCATCAAGTAATAGCTGCACCTCTATTTTGGTCACTTAAATTTTAAGTGTAGGATGTTGTAGGTAATTAATTACTAGTATTGACAAATTTATCCGTATAATGGCCGCACCCCACCTTTTTAACTTGATATTTTTAGATTCCCGAGGCTTATATTCACATAAATACTACATTATTTCTTTTCTAGTCGTTATGACTGTTCAATATTGGTAGAGAGTTTTGATTGGAAGTTGCTTAACTTTATTGCTGAAAAGTTGAGTTTGTTTCACATATCTTCTAGGTTGCATAACCTGAATGAACAGTGTATTGGACTGCCGTCAATTTGTATGTCATTAATTGAGGGCCCGCGAGCATAAACCATGTAACGCGCGTTTAACGGTTTATCGGCGGACTGCCAGCCGTGATCCCGCCGTTCTATTTGAAGTCTTAATACACTTCGAGTTCACCAATCTGCACACAGATAGCGCCACAATGAACAAATATATATCAGCATGCAGTAGTCTACGCGTGGCTTCTAGCTTTTCTGGCCGATGTTGCCGCCACGCGCAACTGCTCGTATCTCAGATTGATTTTTTGTAAGTTACACGGTTTATGCTCGGGACCCCTCAATTGCGCACCTCATATTTACGTAGCAACTTGTTCAACCGTGTATTGCGCGCTCTGTAAGTCGATGCGTACAAACGTGTGTTGTTGCTGCCCGCAGTCTGGCCGTGGCCGCCATCCCGGAGGGTCTACCGATCGTGGTGACCGTAACGCTTGCACTGGGCGTGATGCGCATGGCCAAGCGCAACGCTATCGTCAAGAAGCTGCCGACCGTGGAGACGCTGGGATGCGTCAACGTCATCTGCTCCGACAAGACGGGGACAATCACCAAGAACGAGATGACCGTCACCGTGCTGGTCACGTCCGACGGATACCTGGCCGAGGTTATTATTACTTATTTATATAGCATTCAGTAAACATAGGCTACTTATTTTAATTACAATACAATCACATTTTAAAAGTATGATAGTACAACACTCCATAAAAAATCCCAAAATACACTTTGTATATTTTGGTCATACTTAGAGGCCTTTGTCATATTAAAATGATCTTGTGATGGACCAGTACGACCTCAAAGCTGAAACTACCACCTAGGCCTACATAATTTAATTTGCATACACCCTAGCATTTTAAATTAGTATTAGTACCGGTATGCCTATTGATTTTTTTAACTAGATAATTGAAAATATAGTAAGTAGGCCTATGTAGTTTTGGTGTGACAGTCGTTGCGTAGATTGAGGGTCTCTAGTTACTATGTGTGTGCAGCTGTCTGGTGCTGGCTACAACGCCCAGGGCGAGCTCCACATCCACAAGTGCGACAGTCTGGACGCTGCTCGCGAGTCCATCTACTCCCTGCTCGAGGTGGGCTGCGTGTGCAACAACGCTGTCATCAACGGAGAGACGCTGCTCGGCCAGCCGACAGAGGGAGCTCTGCTGGCCGCGGCCATGAAGCACGGCATGTACGGGGTGGCCGAGAAGTACATCCGGCTGCAAGAGTATCCGTTCAGCTCCGAGCAGAAGATGATGGCCGTCAAGTGCGGGCCCAAGTACGGCGATGTGAGTATACATGGCAGAGTGATGGGGTGTATGGGCCAGAAGATTAGAGAAAAACTTGCAAAGTTTATAACTTATAATATTGTATTTCAATTACTTAGTTCTCAAAATGGCAAATTTCAATGTTATTTTAATAGACCTACTGTATCCATTCCAGCAAAAGGGCAGGGTGTGCTATTTTTGTTTAGGCCCTTATCAACTTTTTAATTTGGTTAATAACTTTTTGTATTCAAATAAAAAAATTATTTATGTAGGTCTAAACCTACAGTAATAGTCGTACATAAATTATCAACTTGGTGAGCAATTCAAATACTTTAACACCATTTCAGAAACTAAGGAACACTTTGCGTAAAGACAACAACAACTCTTGTGTTTGTAGCTAGTACATATGAAGTAAAAGTAAGGATTTAAATTAATGAATCATTATTATTAACAAATCCTTTGATTAATTAATTAAATTAATTGATTGAATTAAGAACACCCTAGAAAAGAGTACTACCCACACATCCCTATTTACATGAGTATTTTATTGCATGACACAACTTATAATGAATAACTTTTTTTAAATTATCATTGCTAGAAACATTTTGGTTGCCAGCTCCCCCAAGAACACCACTCTGTTGTAAAACTGCGTGGCTAGAGACACCGTCTTCCGTCATCGTCGTGTGGATCCTCTGTGGTTTCTAATCTGGCTCCGTGTTGTCTTTCAGACCAAGGAAGAGATCTACTTCGTGAAGGGAGCCCTGGAGAAGATCCTCCAGCAGTGCACCAAGTACTCCTTCAACGGGTCACTCCACCCACTCAACGCGAAGAAGGAGCAAGACTATTTGGCCGAGGCGTACGAGATCGGAAGGAAAGGTCTGAGAGGTGAGACGCCGTCACGTAACCTTTGGGATTAATTCCGTAATTTACACGTTGCATCTTACAATCCATAGTAACTGTTGTAATGAAGGGAATCCGGTAAAACTTGCTATTGGGCATTCTCTGATTCTCTTCAACACTTTAAAATAATTCTACCTTAATTTGTAAAACAAATAACAATTTAATAGTTAATTAGACGAGTGAGCGCAGCGAACGTAGTCTACAACGCTACTCGATCGGGCCTTGGTCGTGATTAATTCTGTTAAATGTTAAATGTCTGTCTGTCCAGTCCCATACGGCCGAACGGCCAAATAGACTTAGCTGAAATTTTAAACAGACATCCGTGACCAGGTTACTGAGAACTGCTAACAAAATGAGTACAATCTGTTGCGATTTAAACCTGCAAGAAATAAAAAACTGAAAAATTCGTTGAAAGGCATAGGAATTATTTTAACGACAATGGTTTCATTTTGAAATAATATTTTTTGTTTGTTATTTACCTGGCTGTGAAATGCCGTGTCCAAGGTTAATCGAATGTAGGACGTCAAGGTACCCCCAAATTCCGCTCGTAGATTGAGTAAACCTTGCAATATTTTCACGTATTTCGTACCGGCTATGTTTTCCATAGTATTGCCACAGATGATGGACTACACTGCGTTATATGCATTTCAAAACATGTTTAATAATTTAAAAAATACAATCCAGAAATTACAAAATCTTTCCCGACCATTGAACCCACGTCCCCCACATTTCGGCTATAAGGGCGCTTTAGCCAACTCGACCAGGGAAACGCCAAAGTCGTTGTTAGACGAGTGAGAGAGTCATGTGTTGAGTACGCGGGAACATTTGCATTTAAGTTTGATTATAATATTCGTATAAATAATAGGGTATTTAAGTTAAGGTCATAGTTTAGGCCATAATGCTCCACTGTAGCCTATGATAGGCTAGGAAGGCCTAAGGTAGGGGTAAGAAAAGGAATGTCATTTTGTTATATGTTAAAGGAGTGTTGTTGGTACATGGAATGTACAATCAAGGACCCTCTTGCTTTCAGGGGTCAAGGTCTAGTGTTACATTGAGGGTGATGTTGTTTACAGTGGTGGGTATGGCGCGAGGATCGTCCCTACAAGACCTGGTCTACATGGGTCTAGTCGGGATCTGTGACCCTCCTAGACCCCACGTCAGAGAGTCCATACAGACGCTCATGCAGTCTGGCGTCAAGGTCTAGTGTTACATTGAGGGTGATGTTGTTTACA